>VXBR01000779.1:6715872-6782544 GCA_013400215.1 Cisticola juncidis
AAAGAAAGAAAAAAAAAAAGAACAATGCAACCTCCTTGTTTCCATTTATAATAGAGCAAAATCAAGTCTGCTCTTAAAATGAATATAAAGGCTGATTTCTGCATAGCCCAATGGCAAACATAAAATAGGCACCAAGGAGGTGAGACAGAAACATCTTTCTAGTTGCCTTTCTTTTTGTTTTGGGTTTTGTCCAAATGGACAAGGATCAGTGTCTAAGAAAGAAACTGTAGTAATTTTTTCCTCTAACTACAGATGGAGTAGAACCAAAATTAAACATTTTTCTATTGCTGGGATGGAAAAGGCAACCATTTGACCTCTATAATAACTGCAATTATGAAGTCATTAAGGGTGCCCAAGGAATCCAGGAACTAAGTATATTGATAAATTTGCTGAAGTGCTTTATCAAGGAAATATCTGCTGCTGTGCACCTATCACAAGAAATTCCTAAGAACACAATACAAAAATGATGCAATACAACTCTGCCAGCAAATTTACAGGTGTGTCATGCTACAACAGCATCAGTTCAGGCAATATGCTTTACCCTTTCTAGAATATTTTAAACAAACATTTCCTACTTGTTTCTGAAGTTAAAAGTTGAAGAAAGGATCTTTAATTTTCTATTAGAGTATAACAGCCAACTCTGGACCACTCTGCAGCTGTACTGCACAAAGGCAAGTCCTGTCCAAAGCAGCTCACAAAAAACAACTAACAAAAAACCCCAAAACAAACCAAAAAAATCAAAACAAATCAAAACTTCACGGACAACACATTGTACAGTTTGTACAGATGAGGGCCTGGGGCTCAAACACAGCAAGACCCTTAGAAAAAGAACTTTCAGCAAAGACTCAGCTGAATACAAACCTCTTTAGGTCATTAACCATATTGCCACTGCTCAGTCTCACCCATACAGCCAACTGTGGGGTTTTTATTTGCTTGTTTATGTTAAAGCAAAACAGACAAATAAACAGCCTATAAAACCCACTGCTACTCTACAAATAAAAAAAATTGAACTCAACTTTGTTAATAATATCGACTTAGGAAGAAGCTGTTCAGTACACAATACCTTGTTGCAATTCGTAATTGCCAGTACAAATCTGGTTTCTATATCTTCACTGCAATAAAACATTCACTGACTTTAAGAACATAATTTCCATATTACATACAAAATCATCAGTTTTAATAATTTTCTAGCTGCCTGGGAAATAGAGGCTGTTAATATTCATATTGAATTATAAGCTTTTCATATAGCCTAAACAATTATTGTAATGAATGTTTCAATAGGTGCGTGATATTGGTTTTCAGTGGTATTAAATTATTCAAATTGATTGTAGCCAATACGACCCTCATTTATTATATTGAATTATTACAATATAAGTGCTTTCCCCATATTTGGGATACACCTTGATTGCTGATTAGGTCCTGTGAGTTCCCCACAGCAAATGCAGGTGTTACTGCAGAGCTCTGGGAGCGGGGATGAAGGGGAAAGACCAAATAACATTTTTAGGGCTTGAGACAGCACAGAGGTGTTTCCCTCTCACCCACCCTGTCCCTTTTCCCCTGTAGGACCTGAGTTTAGCCCAGGTACAGCTTTTCTTCACTTGGGGTCATGGCAACATCCTGGACAATATTTCACAGTTCTGTAAAGCAGGACCACAGCCAACCTTCAGGGGTCAGGTACTGGATAAAAACCTCCCATGCTGTCATTTGTTAGAGCTCTGATAACATGACCCACTCTGGACTGAATATAAATGAAATTATTTAGGGCTTGGCTAATCAGACTCATCCCTGGTGTGTTTGAACTTTATCTCATAGCAGTGTCATGTCACATAATTATGACAGAACTCTCCTCTTTCCAGTGCTAGCTCCTCTGCTGGTGGAAAAGCTGAACTGAAGAGACTTATACCAGCTTGCAGCAGGCCATTTATTAAACCAGATATCATATTCCTCTGCAAACAAATGCCTAAATTTAATAAATAGAATCACTGATAATTATTTAAACAAAATATTAGCCTTTTGCTGCATTACACACTTTCTAAAACATCCCTAAAAATGAAACTTACACCCTTGTGGCCATATTTTGGAGATAAAATACCCAAGCCAGACAGTGAACTCTCATTTTTCATTGAAGCAACAGAGCTGTTCTGTTTCATTTTTCCTGAGAACTTGATCATTATCTTGTCATGGTCATATAAATGCCTTTTCCTACATCCCTTGTTTTCTGTCAGTTTACTTTTATTTAACAGGCTTTCTACCAGCCTGCAATGGTAGATAAAACAGGGAATACAAAAACAGGGAATACAATCTGAAAAATAAACAAATGAACCTCACCACTCTCCCCACCAAAAAACTCAAAGAAAGAAAAAACAAAAAACCAAAACACCATGTGTCCAAAAACCACTCAGGTGGTAAATATATTGGTATTTTACCATCATTTATCCCTTTCCACATTGTGTAACTTAAAGCTGAGGCCATTCTTTCCTAAGACCCCACAATGAGTTTATCTCTGCTCACCCCATATAAGGATATTATCCTGTGCAGCCTGGAGCTGCCAGTCCCAGACCTCAATAATATCCACCTTCATTCTGTGGAGGATAACACTGATTGTTATTTCTTACAAAAATGCTCCTTTCTTGATCTTTAATTGGGATTTTACTATCTAAAGTTTAAAACCACGTGTGGAAATCAGAAGTTGGAAGAAATGGGGCTGTTTCAGCCACTGTTTCCCTGAAGATGGGCTTGCTTTGTCATTTATGAGTTCATACGGTGTCTCTTTAATTGAAAGGCTGCTGGTTTCTCCAAAGCACCTCCAGTTCCTGTGCATAATTCTATAAATGTCTTTTATTAGCTCTTAAATTCCCTTTCCACTGTGGGTCTGCTTTAGGGACTCTGTAATTATCTAATTTACCTCAGATCCTGAGCCCTGGGTCACTGGCAGGAAAGTGATTCCTTTTCCCTCTTTTTCTATCACTGCATCCTTAGAGCTGGAAGAATGAAAAGTCATTGTGGAATGAATTACACAAAGGTCAGCTGTGGGGATGCCTTTTCCTTCCCATGGTGTTTATTCCATGTTAACTTTGACTGGACCACGAGGTGGATCTGAAAGCACTGCTGGACTCTCAGTGCTTACAGGATTCCACAAGATTCCATATTGACAATATTCCTGACACCATGGACTTAAACAACATTGAAAGCAAAAATAGCTATCCAAAACACCATGGGGATTTTTGTGTTGTTTTCAATTGTTCATTTCAGGAAATAGTTTTATGACAATTTATCAAAGATTGACTATTTTTCTAGTATTGAAAGAAAAACCTGAATAAACCACTCCTAAATCAAAATCAATATCCCATGATCCTAGCAATGAACACGATTAGTTATTTGTTAAAGCAAATAGCTCACAAATAAGGAAGAACACATATTTGTAAAAATTGTTCTTCAGGAGGAGGTGAGTATTTCTGAGCAGACTGAGGAGGTTCACATGTAAGATTTAGAAATGGGAAATGTTACAAAGCATTTGACAAGTTCTAAATTAACAGCATTTACATTCTCAGTGAATGCAGATGAATAGGATGTTATCCTATTAAAAATTAAAAAAAAGAAAAGATCCTGATGTTTATATGTTTTCCACATGGAAGGCAGAGTTTGAAAGCCTTTACAGTACACTAAAACAGTTCCCTCTGAGTTCAGTGGGCCTCAGATGAGCCCTCTGGGGAAGAAATGGAGGGTAGATAAGGTTTACAAAGGATAGTGTTGATTAAAAATGAATCTTCAAGAGGAAATTAAAACAAAAAGAATTTACATTTCAGAGTGCATTTACATCTATTTTGGCACAGGTTCATATGAAATGCTGTAAACTGCACTGCTAGAAATTAAATTAATAATGATGAGATTTTAAAGCAGCATAGTAAAGAACCTGGTTAAGAAATCTCACTGAGGCACCTCCTGTGAGGAACACCTGGCAGAGCCTCTGCCAGGGCACTCCTGAACACTTGAGTTTGGAAACTCTGCCTCTGTGCTGATTAACAAACTTTGGTCTGGGGGAGCAGGTGGGAAATTGTCACATTTGAGATTTCCGGCTGGGTTTTGTTGAACAAATAACAAAAACTCTCAGAGAATTTGAGTGAATTCAGTTTCCAAGGCTCCTCTCTTACAGTGATGCCGTAAAAAAGGAATACAGGAGGGCCACATAAACATGGAGAGGAGTTTTATTTTGCCTTTTGTTTGTTTGTTTGTTTTTTGGGTTTTTGTTTTGTTTTGTTTTATTTGTTTCATACCAAAAGCTGAGGCTCACAGGACAGACATAGCTGTGCCAAAACTATTGCCTGGGAGCATCACCCTTTGATTCCCCTCCCGAGCACACAGACCTCTCCAGGGCTGAGCAAAACCTGCATATTCACATTTCATGGCTTTTAACATCTTGAGGGTCTCGTTAATGGCCAGGCACAAACCACACCGAGTTCAAAGGAATTGCTGCAGGATTGCTGAAAAGAGGAGACAGAGTACAAATGTGCACCAGCAGGAGCCTCTGTCCTTCTGCAGCAGAAGACAAATGCAGACTTATCTCAGTAACAGGTACTAAAGACATTCTTCTAACAGTGGCTTTTCTCTTGTTAGAACTCCTCCACGGGTTTGAGGAGAATTGGGTGCATTTATTTTATAGGAAAGGCACACAGGAGCCAGTAGGATATAAATGCTTTTCCTTCCTTCACTACAATGCCTGTTTTCTGAGGAGATGTGAATACAGGAAACTTGAACTAGGTGGATATTGCTTGAGTTCTCAGTACCATCTACAGAATCAACACTAACAGCTTTTAATTGCCTCTTTTCTCATGTGAAGCCACTTCACAAATTGAGCAGATGTGGAACAAGGGGATTAAGGTTTGAATTTCTGCCTTAAGCCACATGGCTCTGATGACCCTGAGCTGGTCACCTAAACTTATGTATCCAAAATTACCTAAGGGATTACAAGGGGAATAAACTGCTGCAGTTACACAGCTGGACAAAGCTTCCTCCACTTCTCTGGACCAAAATGGTGACAGTGCCAGCTCTCCAGCATTTCTGAGCTTTCTCTAAGGAACTGCAAAGACACCTCTCAAGGAACATCAGAAGCAGCTCCATGAAGGAGGACGAGCAGGAGCCAGGGATGAGTGCAGCACCACCCCAGAGTGCCTGGGCAGGAGAACAGGCTGGGAGATGGATGCAGGGACAGCCTGGCACCCTGTGGCACACACCAGGAGGCAGCCGAGCTGCCCAGGGCATCTAAAGCCTGCAGCTGCCCTTGGGGCCACCACAGCACCCAGCTGCATGGGTCTCAGAAGTGAGACAAATGGAATAGCTGTGATCTAGTCCAATCTGCTCTTTATCAGCACAAGAGGAGGCTGGCCCAGGTTCCAGGCTGTGCAGGAGACAGCCAGCAGTGAGATGACAACAGCTTGGCTGGGGTGGGGAGGGCTCTGCTGGCAGAGCTGTGGGGAAGAGCTCGGGAGCACCTGCTCCCAGCACTGCTGGCTCCAGCCACCATGGCCACATCCAAAAACATCTTTATATGCAGCATTTTTGTCCTGAAAGGAATGAAACAATCACACACAATATTTCCAAGGCATGGTGTTTCTTTAAAATATTTAAACGCAGCAGAAAGAAGCCATTGGAAAATCAAGAAGATGAAACAGCTACCAAGATACAGCTTTCAACCCCGAAGATGCAAATTTGCTGTGTGGATATGATCAAACAGTTTGCTGGGTTTCAAGAAATAACTTCCTTCTCACTGCATACAAGAGCATTTTGATAGGACTGTGCTGTCAGGGAATTTATTACTTCAAAAATATTCCGGCATGGTAGGTTTGGTGCATGCAAAATAAGGATAAAGACATGTCAATGCCTGGTAACCTTTATTGCTACATGCTAATCCAACAGCATGTTGGGTAAATCAGGCTTTTACCTTCTGTGAATACACCACTGAGACAAAAAATACAGAAAACACTTCTTATCTCTCCAGTTCTATCTCTGTCTACCTGTATCTACTACAGATCTTGTACAAAGTATTATGTTTTGTGGAAAAATTAAATTATTTTTCAGTGTGAGAGGCAGAAGCAAATGAAATTTTAAAGCCATTTTTGCTGCAATAATAGCTCTAATTATTTGTCCCCATTAAAATTTATTACTGACAAACTTAAGACCAGTTTTTATAAGGTGTTCATATTCTATTATCTGTTCTTTCCAATACTCACAAAGAATTGTCACAAGCTCAACTTTTGGGTACATGACAGAGGCAGAGTAATATTACCATTAATTACTGTAATTAATGCAAATTATGCAAAACCAGTAAAACTCAATTACCAAAGAAATAATAACCTTTAAACTGAAAATACAACAGCAAATGCAGAAGTTCAGCTGATAATGGCTTAATTATGACACAAAGAGTGCTGAGCAGTGTTTAGATTTTGGTTGTACATGCTAAAGCAGCTAATAATAAGCAGCAAAGATTTATAGATTGCTCATATATGAACATCATAGAAGAAGTGGTATTTTATGAAGCTGCTCACAGACCATTTGCTCTATAGGATTGGAGGTTATTATTTAAACCAGCTATTTTAAAAAGCAGTGCACAGTGTATTTCTCACAGAGGAAACAGGCTGGCTTAATCCCTGTTTGAATGGATAACTCCATTCTGGTGTTTTAAATCAACAGAGCAGGCTATTCCTACAAAATGAGTAGAGTTGCAGAAAGCCTCAGCTTCACACACAACATGCCCAACATGCCAGTAGTGCTGAGGGGTTTTGGTGGGGAAACTTGCAATTCTAATCCAGATTCATCACAAGCTATAGTCTCAGTTAGAGGGTCAGTAGTTTGGGGGTTTTAGGACTTGTATTAAGTGTTATACAAATACCATGGTAAAGATACAAGAATTCCAGTGGCCTTCATAATTATGAACCAAATCACAGACTTCATGAAAATCACCTGCTCCTACTGAAGTAAAATAATTCAGGGCAAATGTCAAGGAATCAGAATCTCACCAGCTGTTGTGTTTGGATCCAAGACGAGGATTTTTAGCTTCACAGCTTTCAGTTTCAAGGCCACCCCTCCATCTTAGTCCGTATTCATCTGAACTCATTATTTGGGTGAATAAAAGGGAGTATTGTGCTGGGTTATATCATTTAACCAGTTACTGTAGGACATTTGAAAAGTCAGCTCTTGAAGACAAACCATATTTTACTTCTGAACTATCATCTGTGAAATAAAAGCTTAACAGAAAGATGTTCTGAATTTCAAGCAGTTCATGGTCTTGACTGTGCAGGTTTATGCAAATGTTATATATCTAATGGAATTGTGGAAGTTCTCATGCATTTCTTTTATAAATCCTCCAGAGCTCTTCAATTCAATTCTTGTTCAGCAATCTGTCTCAAATATAAATGATGTGTGGTATTAAAAAAGGAAACAATTAATATATTTTGCTTTACTTTGCTAAGACAGCTTTCTTTGGAATAAATAGCAGGAATGACTCACACTGACCTTTGTACATTTGCATTTTGAAATTAAGACTTGCCCTGGTGTCAGAAATCTTACAAGATTTTGTTGTGTCAAATGTGTGAGGTAAAAGGCATTTCCTTGGAGAGGGCACCATTTAAATTCCCTTTGCAATCTGTTTTCCCCTGTCATGTGCCACAGCAGCCTGCTCCAGTGTCCCTGTGTCCCTGTCCATGGCAGCAGGGTTGGGATCAGAAGATCTCTGAGATTCCTTCAAACCAAAGCATTCTACAACCCTTTCACAGTACAGGTGCTTTCCCTGCAATTCAGGAGATAATGGCTTAGATCAGTTGAAAATACTGTTTTCTGTTAAACTGAGAGCAAACGCCGCTGTTTTTAAGGATGTGTTAAATGGTGATCACACACTGAAAAACATCAGAGAGCCTGAGAGCTGTGAATATTACAGAATTGTGGGGAGAGTCAGCAGAGGCCAGGCAGGAAAATACTGCTGGAAAATGCAGGAGTATAAATATTGAGGAAAGGTATATTTTAAAGTAAAATATGATACACGTATGGTACATGCATACATAGGAATCACAGGTGAAAAGAATATTCCCTATTAGATACGAGTCTATTGAGGATGGAGTTCCCCTACCAGATCTAAGTAATACAGGGATGATACTGACTGTAGACCTAACTGGGGTATGGTTTGTCAGCTGCTGCCTGAAAGAAAAATCCATCAACTTTACAATTTATATTTATATCTTAACAAAAAACATGGGAAAAATTAAAGGCTTGGTTCTGTGCCTTCTCTGAAGGGTGGATTGCCCCTTCTTGGCCATTTTTCCCTTCTACTGAGTTCAAAACACCTTCTATCAAGCTCCATAGAGTTTCATGACACCTGGAAATCAGTTGGATCATTCATTTTCCTGAATCCAAGAATGCCTATTAAGCATTCACAAGACCATTGCCCAAGCCCTCTATTAAATATTTCATGTCACATTATTTTATTCTAGTTGACTCTAAATGTGATCACAATGCTGAATTTCTTCTCCTGAACAGGACCTGAAGTATGTTCACTTGACAATATGAACATCTTTTCTAAACATCCTGTTCAAAAGATTTTTTTAAAATTATTTCTTGGTTATTTTATTTGGTTGGTTGGGATTTTTTTTCCCTTGTTAAGAGAAGTTTAAAGGTGTGAGAAGAAAACTTCCAATTGGCTCTTTTGAGAAAATGAAGCAACAAGGCAGCCTTGGCACACTGGGCCCAGACACTGCCAGTGTAGTAAGCAAAAGTGAAACCAGAGCAAATGCCAAATGAACAAGTGGAATAAGGCTAAAATAAAATGTTTGCTGGTCTGTAATGACAGGTATTACTCCTTGCACTTAACCTGAAAAACTGCTTCTATTTATCCTTACTCTTTGTAGGATTCAATTTCCTTTTTTCATGTTACTGCATGTTTGAGTTTTCCCCTTCTAGAAATGTAAATAAGTTTCCAACTATATAGCCTATACAACCTATAAACAAAACCCTATACAACCTATAAGCAAAACCCAGCACCCCAAGCCACCAGCCTGAAGTTGCAACACCTTCTGTACTGCCCATGAGTACATTAAGCCCAAGACACTGCACTCCTGTTCCTCACCAGTGGAATCACCTGTACCTCGGCTCACCCACCCTTGTGTGCCCCCATGTGACAATAATAATGACCCAAACTCCCCAAATCATGAGAAATCACTCACACATGTATGTGGAATGATAGACTATAGAATGTTACAGGATGGCTTTAAAAATGCATTGTTAAGGGTATTTGTATATTGTGAAAAATGCATATTATATGGCTCTACGCAGATATTTACTATATGTATTATGCTAGGTTGAAAAGTTATGCTGTATTAACATTTGAATAATATAGTAAATGTAGTTTTGTAATTAACATTAAGCTTTAGTAATCAAAATAAGAACTATGTGTGTGAGAGAATCTTTTTCAGCTCAAGAAAAAGAGAAGATAACCAAGAAATTCTTCACACAGAGATAACAATTACAGAAACCCCTAAATTTTCCAGAGGAGAGGGATTTATGGCTTCCTAATCAACAGAAATAACCTCTTCAAGCCTGACTTAGACTCAAAGGTGCCTGGGGATTAACAGAAAGTTTTTGACAAGTACTAGGCAAAATGTCTTGTTTTAAATAAAATATGCATAATCATGAGGTGACTCCTCTGAAGGGGTAAATTCTCTTTTAACGGGGTCCTTCTCCTGGCTGATTTTTGTCTAGGAAGGGCGACCCAGCCCGGGCTGTATTCTTTGCTGTTATTGTCTTATTAATTGTCCTAACTCTAAATTGTTTGACCTTTATTATTATATTTGTATTACTATATTTTATATAACCATTTTATTGTTATTAAACTTTCATAAATTTCTAAAACAAGCGATTGGTGTTTATTACATCTGCTAATGTTACTCCTCTTTTATTCCCTTTATGCCAACACACGGTGTTAGCAGTTCTTGGACACTGTGTGACTGCTGTGGCAGGAAGTTGCTTTTGGAACAGAGAAATCAGGCAGCAGAACTCCCTCACTGCTGAGAGCTGTGTCCCTGTGCAGCGTGGCTGTGTCCCCTGGCAGGGCAGTGCCCACTGCAGCTGCCCTGCCCTGCACAGCTGGCCCTGCCAGGGGATGCCAGGGCAGCACTCACAGCCCCTGCAGCAGAGCCCTCTGTAATATCTGCTGGTGTCATTCTTATCACAGCTTTCCTTACCTGCTGAGAGCTCTAAAACTCCACTTGGTAACAGTTCTAGGGCCCTGTTACAGATCCAGACCAAGTAAATGGGAAATAAATAACTGAAAGGAAAAGCCACCCACCAGCAGTTTCCTCCTGGTGCAGAGCTCCACTCCTGAGATAATGTTCATATCACCCAAAAACATTGCTTTTCTTGGAAAAATGGGAATTTTGGAGCAGTAACATGCCTGCCTAAGCTCAAACACTGCCCTCCTCCCACTCAAAGATGGAGCTTGCATGCTCAGAGCCCCCACCCAGCAGAACAACACTCAGATGGTTCAGATGAACAAGCTCTTCAGTGTTTTCAAAGTGACTGAGACATTCTGCAGTAAAAACTGATCATAAAACAAGTGGTTAATATCTGGAGGAAAATATGTTTTATTTTCAGTTCCAGCAATCCCTACTTCATAATTTCATACAATTAAATGTAGTCATGTTCATCACAACCATAGATTTTCAGTCTCATCTGTTCTATGCTTTAAATGACAATATAAAACTCAATTTTTGCACCTGGTTTTTTTTTCTGTTAATTAAGTCCAATCTTGTTTTTCTTCTATGATTCTGATGAAAATATGATTTTAACAAAAATCCAAATTTAAGAAAAAACAAAACAAAACACACACACACACAAAAAAAAAACCCAAAAAAAAAACCAACAAAAAAACCCCAAAACCCAAACAAACCAAAACTCACAAAATACAACCCTCCCTGCAACACTCAAATCCACAAACAAAACAAAAATTTCCCCCAATTTTATTCAGCATTTTGAGGTTTGATAATCCATTACTCCTCACTGTTTTTGGAAAATTACCCCTTCTTTCTCCTCCCCAGGGGAGGAAAAAAATAGTTTTTCAAGTATAACTAAATTTTCCATTCTGCCTCTAGAAAAACCAATATTTCTGCTGGCTCTTTTAGGACACAAAAAAAATGATAATGGACTTTTTTGTTTTTTTAAAACTGCAGAAAAGTCAAAGGTGAAATTGTACTTTAGCTAAAAGCACTGCAAGCTCTGCTATTCATTTCAGAAGCCAAGCTTCACCTAAAATGTTTCCAAAACTCACTTTTTGCCACCATGATGGATAGTTTACAAATTGAAGCTCATGAAATTCAAACCTTTGACATTATCTCTGATGTCAGGAGAGGCAGACAACCAAGTCCTCAGAGACCTCACTGCAGTGGCCTATGATTGAGTCCCAGACACAAATGCTGCTCTCCAGAAGAGTTACAATTCCCAGCTCTGCAAATCCGAGTTGATCCCTGAACAATTTTATGCATGCCCATATTTTTACTCATTCCTAAATTATTTCTTGTATTTCTTCTTTCCTTATCTACTCTTTTCCCCAGTTTTATCATTGTTGCTTTAGGCTGTGGCAAACTTTACTAGTGCTAGTTCCTTAGAATGTTAGAAATGAAGAAAATTTCTTTTTGTATGTCTTAGCTTGTTTAGAAGATTCAGTTTAGCAAAAGTTGTTTGCCTTGTTCCTGATAAGAGCACTTGAATAGATCTGAACTCTGGAACACTGAGAGAAATCCAAGGAATGGTATCCTTTGGGATTTTTCTCTCCCCCTTCTTACTTTGACTTCATCCAACTGTATAAGAAAATATAGCAACATGCTGGTTATATTTTGAAAGCCCTATGGAAAATATTGTATTAATATCATTTTTGCCATCCAAATTTCTTTCCCAAGTAATAAAGGTGTGCTTTACACTGTGGTTCACCATCTGGTGAATTATACCTCTGACCTGAAAATTCCCAACTGCCTGGATTCCCCTGGGCAGCTCCCAAGGATGAAAATGTTCATGTCTACAGAGCTCCATGCACAGATTTGGCAGAACAGAAAACTGAGTGACTGATTTGTAATAATTTGGTGAGAGTACAGAGTGATCAAGCTAATCTGGCAAAAAACATGTCTCAGTTTGGAGAGGTAAACAAAACAAAAAGCTAAATATCAATACACTTCTGTTCCTGGGAAAAGAGCTCACCTTTAGGCTTAGCTCAATGAGGAGAAATTTGCTGCTTTGCAGTCCTATATCCTGAGAACACTCAGCTGTAAATGCAATAAAGTTCTCTCATTTTTCACCCACTGTGGATCTGATTCTCTCTCTGCACGTGTCATGTAAGAGTACATCATCAGTATGAATACTAGGCCCCAAAGATGCAGCAATAAATGGAGATGTACATTTTAGACAAATATATGGTAGTGGGAAGAAGTCCATAACTATTAATATATGGGATATTGACCTTCTGTTAGTTAAAACCAGCTGCAGTTTTCCTATGCATAAAATATCTGAGCTGAGCCTCATCAATTTTGTATCTTCCTAGCTGTTGATACAGAAATAGACAAGCAGCTACACAGCAGCATATTTAAAATCAAAGGCTAAACAATGGTCTGAGAGCTCACCTGGAAGAAATTGCTGATCTCCTCCCTCCTTAAAACAAAAATATTTAATAAAGTCTCTATCAGCCTCAAGAATCTCCAGCCCAGGACAACACCACACTCAGGTTGTCATAGAAACAAGAAGAGGTTCAGGATCATTTGACATTTTATAGAGACAATTTAAAGCCATTTTATACAGAGGAAAATGCAAACTCTAAGCTACTTTTCCAATTTTCCAATTAAAAGAGCCAATGCCAGACACTCAGTGCCAGCTCCTGCTCCTGTCTCTGAGAGCACAGTGAGAACCCAAGGATGAGCAGGATCATCAGCACGTGATGCTGCTCTTGGCTCTGATTTAAATTCACCTGTATCATATATAACACAATAAACAGAATATAATATATAACACAATAAAAAGAATGCCTGGGTATATACAAAATTGATTAGAGGTGTTCTCTTGATTGGCAATAAAATTCAGCATTAGGAAACATGAAAAGAACCAAAACTGCTGGTCAAGGGCAAATAAAAGATTTTTAGATATAAGAATAAAGTACACCCACTTTTGTGTGAGAGATTTATACATTACCTAGATTTTAATATGAAAGACTTGGTAAACTATAAAAAGAGGTATCTATTAAATTATTCTATAAGTAGATGACTTCATTAAATTGGAAGACTGCATGCAAAGTATTTAATTACCTCAGGAAAACTCAGAAATGAAAATGAAAAAATATTCAAGTGTACTCGAGTACCCGCTGTTAAGAATAGAACAATTGTTGATGTAATGATTTGACATTAATGATTTAACACAGAGTAACAGATTACTATTTCATGGATGATTCCAAATCACAACTTCCAAACAATGATATTTTATTTAATTACTTGAGAGAAAATAATAAAAGGCGCACACAACACTCAGGTGACTGTGGTGAGGAGCAGAAACAAAAGAAATGAGAAATGTTTACATCACCTCATACCTCTAAGTGCTCCTCAAAAAGAACCACAAACATTTTATTGTAAAGGAGCCCACGCATGTAGGGGTGTGCAGAAATGTGAGACACAAAAGGGAGCAGGAGCCACTCCCTGAGCCCTTCATTCTTAGTAAGGAAGCAATATTTATATTTGTATAAATATTTATAAACTAACTTTGGAATAACACTGTTGAATTTGTTTGGCTCAAATAAATAGAAAAATTATTCATGAAGATAGAAAGAGTGATACAGATTTCTAACCTCAGAGAGAGGTTCAGTCCTACAGATAGTTTAAATCTGATCTTTGAATAAAAAAGTTTAGCCTATTAAGAAGAATCTTTCTCATCTTGTTATGACTAAATTACCTACATTATAAAAAGTCTTGATACTGTAACAAGGTCTTTTTCATAATCCACCTGAATGGATGCTCATGAGAGCAGAAGAAATGAAATACCACAGAAAAAAGCAATCTCAGACCCAAATGAAGGATTTTTTTTCTAGTAAGAAGAAAAACCTTTTTCTATTACTGCATAAGTAGCTGCAGCAACAGTGACAACCTAAAATAATAGCAAATAAATACCAGAAGTGTAAATCTGGAAAAAACCCAAGAGATATTCAAGCTAGAAAGTTGATTAAAGGATGAAAAAGTGGCTTTATGTTGCTTTAAATATTAAAATTTCAAAAGCAGGCAGATTAATAGTGCTTAAAAAGTCATTCTTTCTTGTTCCTTTTCATAGCATCCACACAGTCACAGTGGATCAGAATAATGCCATGCAATATTTACAGCATTACTTTACAATGTACTTTTTCTTAAATGGCACACTATCTACCCTGTTGTTTACAAAATGAAAAATGCCTCTATTACATTCTGCCAACTATTCTTTGTGTGTGCAGTATAAAGGACAGAAATTGTCCCCAGAGCATTTGGAGATTCTCAGAAAATCATTGAAACTCTTTATACTGTATTAAGGGCTATATCTGCAACATCATCTCTTATTAATTTTAAAATTAACTTGTTTAGTAAATTCATATTTACTGCAGGACAATCATGTCATCTGTGTGGAAGAATGAGCTTATTCTCAAATCCTCTTACACTTGCTGTCTCTGCTGGAATTTGAAAAGCCAAGACAATTTCAGGACTGAGACTAGAATGTATCAATTTTTCTACTGCTTTGTCCTTTGATAGCTCTCTCTTGGCTGCTGTAAATACACAGTTACATCCTGGTAATTTTCGAGGTAGAATTGCAGCATGTAATTTATTTTATTGAATAAACCAAATCTTCCAGGGATACAAGGAGCTCAAAGTGGTGGAGGGGTTCAACCTTAGGAGCTCTGTCAGCTCTGCACATTTGGGTATCCAAAAAAGGCTTTTCTATCCACCTTTTCTGCAGCTTTTCATACATCTGACTAAGATTCCCTCAAGTTTTCTCCTTTTCCTTGTTTTGTTACATTCACATTTGTCAGATGTAAACCTTTGCTGAGGTTTCCAATCACTTCTAATTACCCTGGTCCTACTGCCCTGTTCTGATCTGGAGGATGGGACCTGCATGGGATCTCTCCTTGTGGCTTTAATGTGATCTCATTTAATGATGTACTGTAATTATAACCCCACTCTGCAGATGCAAAATGAAATTGTAAGTTGGATTCCTCTTTGCCTCACATTTTTTTCAGAAGGTTTCTTTCCCCTGTAAAATTTGCCTCAACATTCCAAGGACTCATTAGTGCACTCTGAATTCCCTGCATTTGTTCTTGACATCAAAACCAGAAGGAATCCTTAAGATTTATGGGATGGATTTACTGTAGGTGTTGAAAATGATGGCATTGGCTCTCCCCTGTAACTCTGTGCTCCAAGAGCTTTGCTGAGCTGAGGTGGAACATGTCCAGTTTGGTTGTTGGGGGCTGTGATGTCAAATGATGTGTCCAGGTCAATCTTACCTGGCAACTGCAGGTATGAAATTTCATAAGGTTTTTTTCTCATTTGATTTTTTTTTTCTTTTCTCACACTTGGCATTCTGTGGCACTTGCAGCTGTGTGCACTGAGGAGCTTTTTAGAAGCAAACTGGCTGCCATAGGCAAGGCTGGTGTTATCAAGTGAGGCATTTCTTTATAGGAACAAGAAAAGATTACCCTAAAGATTATACTTGGGAACAAAGCTTGTGATTTTATTCCAATCTCCTTTCCAAATCTTTATTTCAAAGGTCAACACCAAATAACCTCTTTGTAATGAATCCTTTCTTTTTTTATTTTTCCATTAGACTGATTTTACTTCTTAGAGAAATACAAGAATATGGAATTGTTTCACTATCCTGAGTTGACATCCTTATCACAGTCAGAGAAATCACAGTTTACATCCAAGAGCCATTTCTGCTGATACTAATTTGATCACAAATTAAATAAAGGTCCTGAAGAGAATCAAAGCAACACCAATATAGTTAAACAAGTCTTTTCTATTATAGTTTTTCTTTCTTGGTTTTGACATGCCTGCAGCTAAGGCTTGCTAGGTAGTTTGTAGAGATATTTATTTCACAAGTATGAATGATAATAAATGCTGAGATGGGAGTGGAAAATCCCTGCTTTTACTTTTAGTATTCAGAATATGTGACGCTTTTCCACATCTAAGAGAACTTCAAAAGCTACACAAACCTCTGTAGATGACAGTCCAAGCAAAGGACAGCATATTATATTATATAATATTCAATTTAAGAGAGGGAGGATCATTTTCAATCTTTCAAGTGCCTGGTAGGAAGCTATAGGAAATAATATAAGGTATGGAGGAAAAACAAAAGAAACAGCAATAAAAGAATAGGGCAGAAAAGCAGATTCTTCACAAATGTCACACTTATCATAACACACAGCCCTAAACCTCTGAAATTCCAGCTGTCCTACAGGACAGGTTATTAAAGTATCAGCAGTTGTTTTCCTTTTTACTGCACCTCATTATACCTCACCAAAGAGTTATAGCTGCGAACAAGCATGGAGAAAAATCTTTGTACTCCCTGGTACCATTGCTTGCCAGCTCTTCAAAGCACCTGAGGAGATCAGGATTCCATTTTTACCCTAATAAATGTGCTCAGCCTCCTCTGGTTTCAAGGTACTCACTGAAATGAATCATGCACCCAAGAGAACACTTCTTCTGTCAAGAACACTTAAGGATCCCAAGATGTTTTTCCCCCTAAATGACCCTTGTGATATTATTAAAAACACTTTAATATCTCAAGGTACTCATATATATATACACACACATAATATGAGCAAAGCTCTTTTTTTTCATTTTTTGTGTTTGTCCCATACACTTCAATTCCATTTTATTATACCTCTTTTATGCTTGAAGATCTTTTGTTATAAATGGCGTGCAGTGAAAATTGGGGGTGGTATAAGAGAGGAATAAAACATCTTCTTAGGACGGCAAGGGAGAGGGGAACAGAAGTCTTTAGGGTGTCATTCTGATTTCAGCCTTTTACTGCTGCACTTGGTAACTGAGAATAGACAGTGAAGAACAGAGTGCTGCTGGGGGCTTTTGTCACTCTTGTGTCACAATGACACCACTTGTGCAGAATGTGAGTGTGCGTGGTTTAAGAAAAGCCAGTGAAATGCCATTACACTGCCCATATCATGGAGCAGTATTTCATACAGCGTGTATTAAGTAAAAGGTGCAGAACTCAGAGAGAAATGCTTCTAGATCGGGCCAGAAACTAATTTAAAATCACATCACTCTCAAAGATGCCACCCAGGCAAAACAAAACAAGAACCTGACACCCTGGAAAAACTGAGGAAGCAAATCATGAAGCTCTATGAATACTCAATTCACCCAGGAATAAATTGGAGTCCAAGATCAGTACCTGCAGAAACACACTTGGCCAGATGTACTAAAGATCTGTCTGGAAAGACTAAGAAATTCCTGCCAACATCAGAAAAATTAAAAAGAAAAAAAAAAAAAAAAAGAAAAAGAAAAGAAATCTTCATATTGCTCTTGGATCAGATTGTATGTATGGCAGCCATACCTTTCAAAGTGGCTGTTACATCATAGACTGGCACCAAACAACCAAACACTGAAAATTTAATATGTATTTAACTCAAGAGGAGTAGAGTACTGCAGAAAAGTCCTACAAAATATCGACAATAAAACATACTGCAATGGAAAGAGACTTTTGAAACCATTAAGAACACTGAAAATTTTAAAAAGATGCTGTAAAGGGTTTTCCTTCTTGAAAGAATCCTTCACTGCTTTGGAAGGACCCCATGGCCTGCTCCATGTCCCATGTGCCAGGATAATTTCTTAGCTCACATTTCGCAATCAGCCATGCTCATCCTGATGATTTGTTGGTGTCTGCTCTCTACAAGGTGCCTCTTACACCCCTGACTGCTTTTCTCAGCCTTCTCCTTTCCTTCCTTCCAGGCTCTGGGCTCTTCTGAAGAGTCTGTGAAGTGATGGGAGTCCCAAAACATCTAAACTGCCCTACTCATTCTTGTGAACTCCCTCACAGATTTGCTGCCTCCAGAGGAGCTCAACAAGTCTCAGTCATTGCTTTTCAAATAAAGCTATTTTTCCTGTGACAGACTTCTCAAGGCTCTCAGACGACCTGCTTGCAAAGTGAAGAGGATCTGATCTGGATCTCAACCCTTACACCGTTTGATTTTATTCAAATCTACGCTGCAAAGCCATTCAGAGAGGAACAGAAAAGGAAAGTATTCCATCTGAGAGTCTGGGAAGGAGAGACAGCTGTGTTAATGCACACAAGTGCAGAACTGGTACTGTAACATCCAGAAACCCTCAAAACTCACAACTGGACCTGCTAATTTTCCTTTCAGCCTGGCTGAGGTATGGCTTTCAGCTGCTTTTCCACCTGTACAGTCAGAACTGGAATGGGTCTTTGCTGCTCTGCTTAGAGTGACTTTTGTTCTTAGCTGCTGTACCCTACACGAGTCTGTGGGACAAACAGCCCCCAGTGCCTGCACCTACTGCAGACTGAGATGGAAAAGGGGTCCTTTGGCAGCAGCAATTTCTAATATGCATGCCAATGCCTTAATCCTAATTATTAACTATAATCTTCCATGAGAGAATAGACTCTATCTTCCATCAATATGTCTAGACATGAAGATATTTGGGTGTCTGATTCTAATTGTGATGGATAAGAGGGATAAGGAACTTAATGAGTTTGAAATCTCAGTCTAGGCATATCCCACATCAGTCTGCAGTGAGCTTCAACTTAGGTTTTGCACCACCTTTTGGAAGAGAAAAACTATGCTTGAAGTAAGATTTGATTTCTTAAGATTTCTGAATGCTTCCATTTCCATGAGGTTTAAGAGGGAACCAGCATGGGAGGCAGTGAAGAATGTTACATGCAACACTGGAATACAGAGGAATTTGGCTTGACAGGCTGTTATTAGAACTGGTGTCCAGGCAGCATATTGGGGTTAGTGATCCTATTTACAGGAGGTACCGGGGGATCACGGCTGATGCAGACCTCTGGAATTGATATAGACTAGCTGATCCAAAAGGCAGCACAAACAGAGCCTCACAGCTCCCTGGAGTCACGCTGAGACAGTAGATGAGAACCTCAGGGGGCAATCATTTGCAATTCCTACAACACTTCTCATCCAAATATTGATGTATCCTAAGCAGGCGGTGTGGGTGCGTTCCCTCCGTGGAATGCTGGAGCACGGCTCGGGATGCTGGGGCAGCTCAGCACTCTCAGATGGACACACACACTCGTGTCAGAGAGGGCAGCTCACACACAGGGTGCTGCTGTGCAGGGAGCCCTGCTGAGAAGTGAAATATCTTTTATTAGCTATGACTTGCTGCCCATAAGGATAAAGCAATAGGAATGCAGTCCCTTGATTTTTCTTGATCTATCTTGTGCCTGTAACTTCCACCAGTGATAGCATCCTGCTTGCACAACCAGAATATCCTTCTTTATTCTGCAATGCTGTTCATCATGTAATGAAGAAATCATTATTGGGACAGCAGGCTGACTTTTAAGTCACCCAGTTTCTGTAGATAATGCTCACCATTGTGCAAAACCCCTCTTAATTGTCCTGCCTGGATAATGAGGTGCCAACTGTGTTTTCCAGGATTAACACACAGCTAAAGCATCCCGACTAAAGAGTCATTCCCGGAACCTGCAGTCCTAGGGAAAAGACTCTGCCTGATCAGCTGGGGAGAATGATATTCTCTGTTGAAACTCTTCACTGTGCCTAATTTGTCCTACATGTGCAGGATCCAAACTCAGGCATGTAAATGCCAACCCCATGCTCCACACTGAATAATTATATACAAGACACATAAATAAAAGTTGGGCCTCCACATCAATCATGAATGAGGTTTTCTAACACAAGATAGGCAACTTTTAAGTTTTGAGACTTGTATTCTATGTTGGATTCCTACAAAATTATTCATTCCCAAATAGCAATTTACTGATCCATAAGGACAAGAGGGATGAGGTTCTCTCATTTACTTTTCATTTACTTCTTCATGTCAGAAAAAATGACAAATTTTATAAGAAATAATGTGTCAATACAGGTTAGTGTAGGGTTAGGATTCATTTTAACAGTGCCACAAGCTAACTGGACTTCTTTCTTCTGAAAACAACTAGTTTTCAGTCAATTCAATCTTTCACAGATTTCTAAGGATATTGTATCAAAATAACAAACCTGAGTATTTGTTCCCCAACTTGTTGCCAGTATCAATTAACTTTCACTTCATAACTTGCTATTCTTTCTCTGTTTTTGAGGACTGTACATGTTTTCTGATATCAGTAATAAATTGAAGAAAATAAAGTCCATGTCCCATAATGTATATTAAGTATGTATGGACATAGATAAGAAAAAATCACTGACTCATAAAAAGCAAAACACACATTGAAGAATAAATGTATTGGAGGGAAAAGAGGGGAAAAAAGGCAAAAACAAAAAGGAAATTTTTCATTTCCAGTAACAGGGAAAGAAAAATTCAAAGTGATCTTAAAATGACATGGTTATTTTAGTCCCTTTGTCCTTTCTAATCTGCTAAACTCCCCCAGATTTTAGCGTGCTCCACGGAGTCAAAAGTTACTGAATGACCCTTTTAGGGGGAACTTTAACCTCTGCATTCAATGATGGAAATATTTATCAGATATCCCTTCCAGTGTGCCCTTTACTTTTTTCTTATATAAAGCCCATGACAGTTTTGATTCAAAATTTGATTTCAAATTGAAATTAAACAAGCCTAATGGAGGGAATTTTTTTTGTTTGTTTTAAAAAATATTTATTTCCCATTATAATATAAGCAATAATGAATCATTTTTCATGTCACATCATTGATTTCTCCAGAATTCAGTCAGGATGCTGCCATATGAATTTCCACACCAACAGCTGTATTGATTCCCTACTTTGCCAGCACTTGCTGATTACCAGCTCTTTATGCAGTCACACCTCCAGCTGTACTTTTGACTCTGCCACGGAATCCTCAAATTAAAACTCCTGAAAATTTCAATCTGCTGCTTTTCCACCATGTTTCTCTGTTTTAAATAGAAGAAAGAACAGCCCCTCTTCTTTAACAGAGGAAATAATGCCTTTTTTCTCCAAAAGATATGGAGTGTATTCCCCCTTGTCCTTAGGGAAAGGGAAAAAAAGAGAATGTTTTCCACAAGTTAATATATAAACAGTACAAAAACTTTCTCCTTTTGTTTAATTGTTAATTTTATTTTTTCTCATATATTTTACCTTTATGAATTATGCAAGGGTTTTTTCCCCTTTTACAACTGTTAAAGAGCCTTCCCAATCAATCATGAATAGTTTATTTATTCTTTTGTCATCTTTTCATTACACAGAAGCCTGTCTGCTGAAGTCTAAGTGATGAGAAAAATGTTTCCAGCTATGCATCTTTTGCAGCTTGCAGAAAACATGGCAAACTCCTCTTTTCCCAGAGAGCTTAGATGGCCTTTTGAAATATTGATCCTGTATATCATAATATATGACTACATTTCACATTTTGCCATTCTTAGCCCCAGGTATTTGATAGCTGCTTTAAGGAGAGTAAAAGCTGTTTCCAATTCCCAAGCCACAGAGCAGCTGTTAGAAAATTATTTTTTTCCCAGCTAAACCTACACTGAAGTAGAAATAATTCCATCCAAATTCTGTGCACTACATTCCACATTTGCACATTTAATTTCTAAGGAAGGTTAATGACATTGCTCTGCTGGCACCGCCCGCTGCCGTGCTGCAGCCAGAAAGCATTAATGATTTTAAAGGATTCATCAAGGGAGAGGATTTTTTCCTCTAGGGTTGCTGCTGAGTCTTCTGTGCTCAGCCAAGCAATAAGAGATGCACATGTATCTGCTGTGATTATATTCAGAATCCCAAGAAGTTTGAACCTCAAGGAACGTCAAACAAAGCTCAATAATAAATGAATTTTTGACTCCAGAATCAAAACGACACAGGCAACATCATTTCTCTTTAGGCCTTAAGTTATGCATATTTAAAGAAAATGTAACTATGGATGCTGTATCTTTGACCATTTATAGATAATAAGTTCATGCATTATCCAGGTAAATTATTTCCTAATGGTTACAGTTTTAAAGGGTAGGACAGAGAATTTTTAACACATATTGATGGAGAAAAAGTGATCCAAGGAGGTTCTGTGTGTGTGTAAAAGCAGCCCATTCCTAAAGCATGTCTGAATTAACTGCACTGTTGCTGCCTGCACATCCTGACCAGTGCTGTCTGTAATTGTCACCCTGATGAGGCACAGAATGACAAATCCAGCTGGCATCAGGGGCACTGCTGGGCCAGCAGGCAGGGACTGGCTCAGACCCCTTCAGCAGAGGGCAGAGGCAGCCAGGGGCTTCTGTCCTTCCTTTAGTGTGAACACAGAATTGTCCCCAGTGGGTTCTGTCCTTCCTTTAGTGTGAACACAGAATTGTCCCCAGTGGGTTCTGTCCTTCCTTTAGTGTGAACACAGAATTGTCCCCAGTGGGTTCTGTCCTTCCTTTAGTGTGAACACAGAATTGTCCCCAGTGGGTTTTGTCCTTCCTTTAGTGTGAACTCAGAGTTGTCCCCAGCACCCACAGCAGCTTGCTGCAGAAATGACACAGAGCTGTCCCACACAGGTGGCACAGCTGGGGGTGAGCAGTGCCTGGGCACTGTGTCACCTTCTCAGCATCCCACACCTCGGAGAGAGGCTCCTGCTCAACAAACTTCTGAATTGGATGGGTGACCACAAAATTTTAATACATAGGACCTCCAACAGTGATTTTCTACTAAATCACTGTGAGAAGGAAAAGATTCACTCTGCTCCAAGGCATTTTTGTCTGCACTTACACAGAAAGAGGGTCCAGACCCCCTGATTTCTCTCCCACCCTGTACATAGGAGCAGGGAGCACAAGGAAAAGTTCAGACAGCTTCAACAAAGGCCTCAAATCTGCCAAATGACCCACATTTCATGGGAAAACCTGAAATATCTTGCTCAGATTTGAGATACAAGTAGCCTGTCTGACTGGGATCTTTTCAAGACCCAGACTTTAATGAGATTCCAGAATTATGAGGTCTAACTCTGAATATTACACATAATACACCTGGCATTTACAGTGCCTTTGATATAGCCACCAAAACACCTACCTATTGTAATTAAGCAAGCTTGCTCAAGAAACCTTCCATTTATGAAACACTCAATAAGCTGGTTTTTTTTTTTAAAAATCTTCATTGATTCAGCTCTTTCTAGCTGAGGCCATTATTTCCTGAGATGGAGCTATTTATTAATGAGTAATCAACTGTATGGTTGATTAATGCCAATAGCACAATGTGCTTTAGATATGGGGCAGCAGAGCAGAGGAGAAAACTCCAGTGCCTGCTCAAATTGGATGAGCTTTACCCTGCATTCTGTCATGCAATTATTTATGTGAAATTGAAAAATGGTGTCTGATGCAGAAAAAAATAAACAATTCAAGGATATGTTTCAAACAGCATCCAACAAGTGTAAGTCCACATAAACCAAACCAGAAAAGTTCTACTGTTATCATGTTTTTCATTCACGCATGTGAATAAATTTATTTAAAGTAATGGTACATGAACCCATAAGAATATATGAGCTGATCTTTGAAAAAGGTATTGGGAAAAACAAAACAAAACAAAACAAAAAGATATGATTTCTTTCTATATACAATGTGTTGATTGGTTGACTATGATTTTTCTCTTAATTCTTTTTTTTGTTTCCCACTAGGAGGCACATACTACTCAAGGAGGAAAATAATAATTTAAAATTGCATGGTGTGTTCAAAATCACTTTCATTAAGGAAAAATGCCTGGCGACCCAAGACAGAATAGAACACTTTAAAGAGAAATATCATCATGTGAAACATCCCCTTCCTGCTGTGTCACAGCCCCTCTCTTCAATCCAGTCCCCTCAAAGCCCAGCAAAATGTCCTACAGGTATGAAAAACAGGTTTTTAAATACTCCTGGAGAAAATACTCACAGCACACTTTGCTAACTTCCTTCTGAAATGTACCTGAACAAGCACAAGCAATAGAAAAGCAGAGGCCAACATTTAACACCCTTCTCATCATGACAGAAAAGAGGAACTTTTCTGGCAGTGATACCTAAGCAGTTATTGAAAGGTTATAGCTAAAGCACAAGACACCCAATTGCCAAAATTCTGATATTACTTTTTGTTCCACAGGCCTTCCCTGCACTCTCACCAGGGCTATAACGAAGGCTAACAACAGCAATACTTTACTATAGGCTACTATACAAATTAAAATGCTCCCTAATTTGGATTGTGAGATTCAAAACAGCAAAGAAATCACAATGCCAATACTAGGCCCTAGTTTACTGTAGATTTATTTGTCAAGAACCCCCAAACCTAATAAAAATCCATTAATTACTATTTTCTTATACCTTATTCTCCTTCAATGTGGGCATCATTATCATTTAAAAGAAGAAAACAACTAATTATGTAGAGGAGTATTGTCAATTGTGTGAACAAAAAAAATTATCTAGGTCAGTACTGGGGAATGTGACTAGATGATGTATATTTCTAATCTTAAAATCTTTTAACCATAACTACTCCTGTAAGGTAGACTTGTAGCTTTTTTCTTTTTTTTAAAGCCAAGTATTCACTTTTATGGTCCCACGTTGATCCATTTCATCATAAGTTATTTGCACTGTACACAGTAAGATTTCTTCATTTTATACCTTTATGGCCTATCTTCATTACCTCTAAAACACAGCATTTTTCAGAAACATAAAGAATTCTTCAGGGTGCTTGTAAATTAAAGTTTCAATCAAAACAATATTGGTTTGAATGCAAGTAGGATTCTAAGGTAATTCTCAAAATTGATTTTTACTGTAGGCTCTAAATTATTTTAAATCCTGATGTCTGGGGAAATTAAGGTAACCTTGACACATAGATTTCTGTGCCACCAGAAGTTTGAATATTTATGCTGCTGTTAGTCTGGAAATACACTGGGTCCCCTTCCTAATTAAATGGTCATTCTGACCATCTCACAGATATTCTGGGAGGGTTCACAGCACCCCTAAAGAGCTTTGCCACTACACTGTCAGAGGTTTGATTCTGAAAAGAGATTTGAAAAGCAATAAATACATGAAATGAAATAAATGAATCATTCCTGATATCTCAACCTGCAGAAACTTTTGATGTAAATATAAGTAGATCTGTTCTGGAATAAAATTGTACTGAAATGTGAGAAAAGACTGTCTGAAAATGATATTGGCTATGAGCTCTTATAAAATATGCTGAATCACCTAATGAACAGAATTTTCCCTGCCACTACACTCTTGCACACTTTTAACACCTAAAATATAAAGATATGCTTTATAGCAACAGTTCTCTGGACATGCATCAAATAGTCAAGTGAAAATGATGTGAAAGATTCTAGAAGTCCTATTGTAATTATTTTTTCCTTAGGAAGAGCTCAGAATTTCTTAATTTGCAGTCTGTGTTTAACCAATTTCTCTAAAGTCACGTTGGTGTTAAACAAATGTAAAGCACTATTTACAAGAAGTTGCTCCACAGCTTTTGATTTAAGATGCAGGACACAGGTGAATCAAGACCAAACAATGCCCCTGGGTACAGTGAGGGGAGACCATGCCTTGAATTCAACACCCCATACCTCATTTTCCAGCTAACACAAACCCCAAGTGAAGAATGTGCTCCTTTCTCAGCTCTTCCCCTACATTTGTATGGGTTTTGAAGAGATATTGCTATTAAGGGCATGCAAAAATCCCTTGTATGGGTTTTGAAGAGATATTGCTATTGAAGGCACACAAAAAATTTGAAAATGCTCTTTGAGCAGACAGTTTTACCATTCCTATTCAAAGAAACAGATAACATCCACAAAATTCAACTAACTCTGTACTTTTTACCTAATTAAATTTCTCTAATTGCATTGCAAAGTTTGAACTGTGTGTTACTGGAGATGTAAGCACCAGGAAATGTTGGACTTCTCATTAATCTAAACATACACGAGTGATTATGAATCAGAATTCCCTCATTAATTTCAGCAGAAACTCATATTTACTCTCTGGCAAATACCTGACACGTTAAAAGGTAGAAATGATTCCCTTATCTTGGTAAGCACAAGTGGAGCTGCAGGTGAGTGCATTTGCAGCACTCTCAGTTCCATCTCTGGAGTGCCATGCACGGTTTGCCTGGTTAATTGATTTTATGCTTTCTTACTGATTTGTGTTTATTTATCAAATTCAGGGAATGCAAATGCTGACCAGCACCTCCACACACGGTGTCTGGACTCTGCACAGGTTTTCTGATGGGAAGACAAAGCTGAGGATTGCTCATTACACTTCAGAGAAAGAAAATTTATTTTCAGTCACACATGTTAATCCTTGACCATGCAATGTTTAAAAAGCAAACTCAAATCACCCATCAGTGACCCAGAAATTCACTTATGCCTGTGTATTACTTATGTGTTACTTGTAAGCACTAATGTATGCTTAAATAGTTATGCATACAAAACCTCTGAATTGTTACCACATAAAACTGGGCAAAAAAAGTAACAAAACCAGCTCTTGAAACAGAACATCTGCTTTATTTTAGTTGTCTTTTATTCTCCTGTTAGAAGAGCAAGTGTGACACTTCCTACCACCTTACTCACTCCTTCACACAGAGATGGGAAACCTTAAATTATGTTTGTTGGTGGATTAGGCTGTCCCAGTATTCACTGGGGTAGATGGAGAGTCCTCATATGAATTTCTTCTGCTAATTCAGCTGTCAGATCAGCAATTTTGAACAGAGAAGCAATATCAAGGAGCTGGAGGACATCAGGATCCTGATCTGGTACATTAATTTGTAAGAGTATTTTGCCTTTCCCTCACCCTTTGTGAGCCCACACTTTGGACACTCCACTCTAACAAACACATTTGCAAAGGCAGTGGTTTATGTGCTAGAGACACTCTAGATCCAGCAGGAGAAAAAATTAATTCCACCCTACACAATCATACACTGCCTGATAAGGATGGAGAATGAATAGAAATTTAATTTACTACTGAAGGAACAGGAATAATCAGCATACAGTAACAGACATCCTGCAAGTAGAAAACTCACCAGTAACTCTGCCACAGAATACACACAGATTCAACCAGGAATATTTCTGCAAATATTTTTTTTTTTAAATAACAGTCCTCTTTCATTATTAAACAGGAAGATTTTTCCCTATCTTTTTATTATGCTAGATCTTGTATTTATTAAGAAATATTTTATTGTTCCTGTGAGGCTAAACAAAAATGTCTCATGCTAGAAAAGCATATTCACCATCTGTTAAGTGGAAAATCCACAACACTGACTGCATATCAGGCATCAGATTTTAATTACATTTCAGATGAGAGATGCTCTTCTCGGATCACTTTTTTTTCTGTTTTAATTTCTGTGTTAATTCCAAAAGGCTCCAAAAAGCAAAAGGTGCTTTGCTTGAGCCTCAGATCCAAGTAGCACAAGACAGCAGTAAAGTTTGCCAAGAGGGATTTCTGCACCCACCATACAGAAAGCGGGACAATAAAAGAAAGGTTATAATTTATTAATTGTAAGAACAATCTGCAAAAGCTTTTTTGGTCTTAAACAGAATTTCTGTTCCCATTTCCTGGTTTATAAGTTCTCAGGTTGGAGCTGTAAAAATAGCAATCATTACTGCCTGAGTAAAAAGTATTTCACACAGGTTATTTTTTCCTTTTCACCTGCAGCTGCAGGGTTGTGATCTCTAAGCCAGTCTCAGGAGGAAGTCAGGCAAGATCCCCCTATACCCACAAAGGCTGCTGCTCTGATATGAATGGCCCATTCATAAATTTTCAGGTGAATTCCTCACGGCCCCTTTAAATATACCAGGGATGAAGTAAAATAGATCTATTTTCCTTTTGTTCTGAAAGGAAGAAAAAAAGGCTTTTGGGATTTGAGAGGAAGGAAGATGAGGAAACCAGGAATCACATGCATGTGGCCTCTTTGTAGTTTCCCTTCTTGAAGTAAAAGACAAAAAAATAACAGGATATTACTCTATCTATGGCTAAACTCACAAAAGCCAAATGACATGTGATTTATGGTGGAAATCCATCCAGAATGAGATCTCCCTGCAGGTTCCCATGCTGCTGGGATTTCCCATTTCTGGGAACAGCGTGGGGCAGCAGAGAGGAGCCTGTGGCCCCTGAGAGCAGCAGAGGCCCTTGAACTCCCCTATCAAAGTGCAGCAGGGTTATCACACACTCTGAATATGCTGTGCAAGGCAAGGGCATTGAGCATTTCCCACAAAATACCATAACTTAATACTCCTCAGATTCTGATGTGGGAAATGGGACAGTGCAGAGTGACAAACAAATCCAATCCTGACAGCAATCTTGCTTCAGATGCTGATGGGAGCGGGGCAGGGCATATTTCTGTGCTCTTTTTATCACTTTGAGCTGGCACTGTCACAGCAGCCAAGCAGGAAAGTTTTTAATTTGTGTATTTTGGCAGTGCTGATGGATGGAATAATACCATTAGGCTTCTGTTTTGCAGAAATGTAAGAAACCCAAGGTCCTTCTAAGGTCTGTAGGAATAAAATATACCTAAAGTAAAAATTGGAAATTGAATATATACCAATAAACATCTTATTAGTTGAAATTACTGGGTATATATTACCATCAATATGACAAATTCTTACCTCTCCATTTTATTAGCCTGTTTAATGATGAGAAGGTAGTCTACATAAAACAAGAAAAATGAAAAAAAAAAGAAACAAGAAAACAACAACAACAAAAACAAAACTTGGGATTCACAAACTGAGTGTGAAAAAATCCTTTTTAGCATTTTTTGAGCCTAGGAAAATGGCATGCCTTCCTGAAGAAACAGTCTCTTCCTGAGAAGCAGTCCTGCTCTGGGCAGAGCTCTTTTCCAGAAAGAGATTTGTGTTTGTTCTGCTTTCTTAGCAGGCATGGCTGGGATCTTTTCAAATGCTTTTTGGTAGAAATATGAGCTACTCTGGAAGTAAAGGATACCTAAACCACGAGCACACCTTTAACAAAAGAAGGCCAGTGTATGTATTATGCACATTAGATGTCTATGAGGCTTTGAGAGCCTCAATATAAGTTGTGGCAGGAGAAAAGCTGCTTGTTCTGCTGGGGAGCTGTCAGAAGTCAGCACCTGTTTTTCAGAGCACCAGAGCCATCAAGCCTGCAGAAATACAGTGTACACGAGCTGAGGATGCTGCCAGTGAGACACTGCAACAAAATGGCTAATAATTGTATTTGTTCTTTATGTTGCAGAATTACCTAGCAGAAAGTAAAGTCTTGAGACCTCGCAGATTAAACTGCTGCTCTTTTTACGTCTTCACAGATATACACTGCTCTGTGCTTTTACTTTTGGCTTTATCTTGCCATCTGATTTTCATGGGGATCTCCCTGCTGGAAGTGGGGCTGTCCAGAGGAGCTCCCCCTGTGCCATCCTGGGGCTGGGAGCCCCACAGGGTGAGGGATGTCCTTCCTTGGCATCACTCCTGCCCTGCTCACCCCTCCCAAAGATGCTCTAGGCTGATCCTACCCAAGCATTTCTGCTCCTGGATCCCTGCATTCCCTGCCATCCTCTTTGAGATGTGATTTTCAGAAGAGCCATCCTCCTGTGCTTGTATCAGACACCCACTTACACAATATTGCTGCCACTGTGACAACAAACACCTTTTACTATGAATTACTAACATTTATTTGAACTC
The DNA here is from genome assembly GCA_013400215.1 of Cisticola juncidis. NCBI lineage: Eukaryota > Metazoa > Chordata > Aves > Passeriformes > Cisticolidae > Cisticola > Cisticola juncidis. Next base: position 6,745,649 of record VXBR01000779.1, read on the forward strand.
TGACATATTTCTAATTTCAAGAGAGTACTCAGAGTGACAAACTAATGAGAACTGTCACAGGTCTCTGTAATTAGAAACATTTTTCAAAATGCTGTGTAAGGCAACAGCAGCTATAATATTATCCATAATTCATTAAAACTTAAAACATTCAAGTGAATAGAAAAATGCTATATGTGCAACTTTGCCTGAAAGGCTGCATGCAAGAAGAGATAGGAATGTGTTCTAGTTGTATGATAATTTCCCTTTTATTCAAATGACCTAATTTTTTGTCTTTCTTATGATGTGATTACTTTCATAGCAACAGTTTCAAAGCTGTGATCAATTTGAATAAAAATGATTATGACTAGATGTTTCAATTCAATGTTTCTACAAGATAATAAAATGAAGGCAAAAGGGGTTTAACACATCCTATCACCAGTAGGATTCCAAATAGCTGAAAATATGTGAGTTTTGAGAGAAAAATACACCCCATTTTCATGCCTGCAATGCAGTTCATGAAATAGCCTTATTAATTTAAAATAATTTCATTTCTAAAAGCTCCAAGTGCACACTTAAAGACAGCTGATCAAGCACCATTTTAAATAACAACTTGCCACATCAAAACAGCTTTGTGATTACCTGGTATCGCTAATTGTTCTCATTTGTTTTGGTTAATTTGCCAAGTGCTTTGTGTTCTTTACTCAATTCAAATCATTCATTTTAAAACTGGGTGAAAGAAAGGAACATATGCAATCCAAGAACTAAGCTGTAACTGCTAATGCAGCATGAACTGCAATATTGTTTTGATTACCAGTGAATGGATACATCAGCAAGTAGAAAAAGAAATACACATGCAGACCTTTGCAATGATCTGTCTTACAAACACAATGCAATTGGAAATTTCTTTACCTTGTACCTAATCCTGTTTTGCACTTAATCACAGATTTTCTCTAGTAGGGCATTCTGAGAACACAATAAAAAGTATGCTGGGATTTATCATTAGGATTTTTTTTAATTAACCTCATAATCTCCTTCCTTAAAACAGGCAAAAACTGAGGTCACACTATCATACCACTGTGGTAACTGGATAGTGGGATATTAGCACTCCCCAGATAAATTGAGGAGGATTTTAATTCAGATTTAATATAATGGCCTGCATGTAATCTGTAGCCTTGTAACAGTTCACTTTGAAAACTGACTGGCTAATCCAAGCTACATTTCACTGAATAAAGCTTGGAGTTTATCACAAACACAGTTTACAGGAGAACAGTCACAAGTGAAGGAACTCATCGACTTTACATTAGGACAAGTCTAGGATGCTTGGCTGCTTAGTTAACATCTCAGTTAGCCCTAAGCACAAGTGACCAGGCAGCTGGACCCTTTGGAGAAAAGCTTAGTTCCTTGTAAAAAACTCTTGACTAAATTCCTGTGATATTAATGAGGTTTTTTCCTTTTTTATTAGAGGTGTCACACTGAGCTGTAAATAAGAGTTTCACTGTTATATGGGTGAGCTGTGCTAAGCATTCACAGCAAGGAAAGCCACAGGGTGCACTCTCAGCTTTGTGAGATGGGAGAGCCAAAAGTGACAGCCAGTTCCCCTCAAGCTTCCCAAAACTGCAAACACATTTATCATGAGATTGGTTCTCAAAACAGCACTGGTAAGATTTCTTAGTCATTTTTCTTCAGGCCTATGATTATATTACCAAGCATGGAAAAAGTTAAACTACACACTTAAGTGTTTCTGAACACGTTAAGCTGAAATGGTTTTTTGTGACTGAAGATTTTGGAGGCATTAAGGAGATCTGTGATGATTTGATGGTGAGCAGAATGGAAAGGGTTACACAGAAAAACAGTCCAAAGAAAATCTCTAAACACAATGAAAAGTCCTGTTCTCCATGCCCTGCCTTGTCTCTGCTGCGAGAGGCTGTCCTGACAAACCTTGGTTACACAGCCTGGCACCCCGGGCACCAAAGCTAGAATATTGGAACACAAGAGCATTGAATGCCAAGAGAAGGCTTCTTAATTTGGAAGGCGAATTATATTTCAACTGTTTCTGTTCCTGAGTTACAAAGAGCCAATATAGAAGGTGTTTGAGCTTGAAAAAGCAATCTGCTCCCTGTGCTGGATGACAGAAATAAATATCTTCACAAATAAAAAACTTTAAGGGCTCATCACACTTTGTTTTTCTCTTGAGTATTTTGAAGTGGAGCAATATTTCCTCTTTGATTTAGCTAATCTCACTAAAGCCAAGAGCAGTTGCTTTTGGAGAAAGATGTTTCTCCTGGACAGGAGATTACTTATTTTGTCAAATAGCCACAGATATGATATAAATCATATCTGGCCTGCAGACATTTACCTGATAAGGTTCCTAGGGCAGGGCCAGATTTTTGCTTTGATAAGCCACTGCCCCTCAGGCAGAAACCAGGAATGATCCTGTGCTTTTAGCCTGCTGCACTGAAATTCCACAGTTTCCATGTGCCTGATTGCAACTTTCCTCTATTGGATTATTTTACCACATTAAGTGACTCCTGGGTGAAGTGAGGAAGTCACCAGATAAAAGTGAAGTTTGATAAATGGGCTTTTAATATTTTTGTCCGGGTTTTAAAGCTGTGCCACTGCTTTTCACACTGTGTAGTTGCTGTGTTTATCATTACAAACAGCCTTTGGTGCTGAGTTGTGAGAGACATCCATTCTCTTACAGAACTTGTGTAATTTTAGAAAAGCCAGGCCCCAGCTCCTTCCATCATCATCTCACACTGTGCTTTCAAGGGACCTTTCTTACCAAACATGAAAAGTCCAGCAGACATAAAAGTTTTGGTTTCACTTCTCACAGCACTAAGCTGTAGTGTGTCATCAAATGCAGAAATGCTTTAAGGCATTTTCTGGAATTAGATTTTACAGCTTTGGCACCATGTATCAATTTCATAGCAAAGCAAGGAATAAAGTACAGAAGTCAGAACTTGCAGGCTTCACAGCTAAGTTTTCAGAACATGTAGGAATGAACAGTTCTACTTCATATTTTATTATTCTCATTTGTCTAAAGTATCTTTTAATTCTTGTTCAATATTCAGGAAATTTAATAATTTCACACACTGTTCTAAAGTGCCAGATAGACTGACAAAAATACTGAGAATATCACATCTTTGGTAATCAATATTATCACAAAAATAATTGCAATTCACATTCACATATACAAGTGACTCCTGGAATTACTGAAGGAGTGATAGAGGAACTTTTCTACCTCAAGATCTCAATTTGCCATTGAGAAAAGCAAAGTGGGTGAATCTAAATCAATTCTAGTTCTGTCCTGTAGAGGTGCATTATTTTCTGCAGGTAAAAGACCATCCTCCAGGTTCAGAACTAACTCAAGTTGTCAAGAGTTACCTTTCAGTTGCCCATTACAGCTTCTGTTCACAAGCCAGAATTAAGAATTATTAAAAATATTGCAAAATGATTTTTAAAAGTCTGACTTCTCACTGCACGTGTATCAGGATTCACTATTTTACAGAACTGCTTGTTTCAGGATTTCCCTGGTACTTGATACTGCAGTAGACTTCAAATTTTCTTTCATCTATTTGCATGTTTATCAATTTTTTTTCTGCTGTAAGAATTTTATAGACCAACATTCTGTAATTTAGTACTTTGAAATCAATAAAAATCATTCACTTCTAATGCTTCACTTCATTAGCTTAAGAGTGGATCAACTGTTTTTGTGCTAATGAATACAACCAAACTCATCACTAATTACTGTCATAACGATATTTGAAAAACTTGAACAAAAGAGAATCATGCACATTCTTAAAAGGCAGAAGATTTTTCAAATTGATTTGACTGAATTTAGCTCAGTGATCAAAGGTCATTCAGTAAAACTTGATGGCTTTGACTGTCTGCATCTCTTTAGCAGGATGCTGATAAACACATGATGCTGGCATGATGAGTATGGGTTTTTTCCATGTTTTACTGTAATCCTTAATTGCTTCCCTGTCACTAGCTATGACAAATTCCCAGTGGTTCCTTTTCTTAAGGAGAATTTAACAAGGGAAGTCAGAAATGAGGGCCAGTAGAAGCCAGAAACTTTGGGGACTTTGTAGGACTTCCTGAACACTGTTTGAAAACAAAGGGCACTGTCAAACTTCAGTCTCATCGGGGTGAAACTCAGGACTGCAGCTCTGCCTGTGCATTCCTCCTTTCAGACTGCAGAGCCCTGACACAGCAGCTGAATTACTGCAGTAAAAATCAGCATAAAAAGCATTTTATGGAAGAGAATTCTTGTTTAATCAGAAGCCATCTACTTCAGTTTCCATAAATCTTAATGACCATACATTAGCACATAATGCCTTTAAACACTATTTCTATTATATTAAATTTGCAGTGAGTAAATGCATTAGGGTTCTTCTGAATTGGAGATGATACATTCTGTAATGTAAATGAAATTGCTTAATAGCTGTCTTCAAACCATACATTCCAGATTATTTTTTCCACAGAAAAAAAGAAAAAGGCAAACCAAATTACTTCATTTAATATCAGCTCCTACCCTGATAAAAATTTTTCAATTTGCAGTGTGACACTTTCTCTTCCAGAATTTTCATCTCAAACAAATGAAGCTATAAAACTCCTGGTTTCTCCCCTTAGGAATGTCAGTGTTCATATCATTTGTTACTCCCATTGACAGCAAAGTTTTCCCAAACAGGCTGGAAGCAGCAGTGAACGCTTTTGTTTGAGCAGAGCTTTCCTGTTTGCTTTGTTGTGTTGTCTAAGGACTCTGAACCCCTGCCCTCCCTTCTTGCTGACTCTCACCAGAGGCACCTGCACACACCACTTGGGAATAGACACCACAAAGCCTCAAATTTGTCTTACAGTGCAGAAAAATCCCATCTTTTGGCTAAGCAGTTGTATGTTGGAACAAAAATGTTTTTGTTTGTGCCTTGTAGGTTATGGAACAAAGAGCAGTTACATTTTCAGCCCTCCACTGCTCACAGACATTATTCATGCACACTTTATTGATTGGCAGGAGCAATCGCAGGAATTTGCAACTTTTATGGATAATTTTTCAAGAATACAGTTAGATATTGCCCCAAAATATGGGGCTCCAGCTTTATCAAATGCTTCAGAAGCCTGACACGTTGCATTTAACTACTTGACAATGCTGCAACTGGGTGAGCAAGGCTATTGCATCCACTGGACAGAACACAACCAGTGTTAACCAAAACTGAACCCTAAACCACGCTGCTCCTCAAGATTTGAACTGTCTGGTGCCAAAACTGTGCTATTGATCTGCCCAGGGTGATCTGAACTTACAGGAACATAACATAAGGGGTTTGTTAAGTCTCCCTGTCCACAAATGTTGCCCATGGTGCAATTATGAGTGGGGCTGTGTCCTGGTGGTTCCCGCTGTGCCCTTGGAGAATTTGGGAAGCAGCTCAGAGTGCCCAGGGCATGGTGGATGGTTAACCCAGCCTGGGTGTCCTCCCAGGGGCAGCACTGAACAGGAGCTTCTGCCACCTCAGCTTCGGGACAAACAGACCTCAGTTTCAATCACCTTCTGACTTTTCTTATTCCACATGGATCATCATTTAGAGATGGAGGGAGGGGGGCTCTTTCTGTCTAGTGGTGTTTATAGCAGTATATATATAGCCATACTGGAACAAAATTTAGATTTTACAACTAAAGCACCCTATTACATAATAAATTGTGTAATAACAGGCATTAATAACTGATGATGATGATGAATGCTAACAAAACTCATCAATAATAGAGGACCATATTACTGCAGCATGGTTATCTTATCTAGGGTAGTTACATTTACACTGGGAAAAAATTCCTCTGCACTACACAGACAAATCTTCATTGTACAAGGGCCCACGAGCAGCCACAACTTTTGCTGTGCAATTATAAGAAGTTTACTGAACATTTTCTTCCAATACCATGATAAAATTGGGTGCTCTTTCTATTAAAAATTATCAATTCTATATGTCAGAAAAAATACAACATGCTGATTCATTTAAGGCTGGAAAGACACAGCAAATACAATTTAAACTGAGCAAATACCAGAAAACTATTGTCAGAGTAATTTCATTTTCAAAATTAATATGACAATACACATCACCCTACAAAATTCCTATCTAATGATCTGGTTTTCCCAAGTTACCTTAAGCTTTACACTCATTTTAAGTGTAAAGCAGTAAAAGAAAGTTAACTTTTTTGATTTTTGTAGACATTAAAAAAATCAAAATTTGTGAAAAGTCTTAGCCACTTATTTACATAATTTTAATTTGGAGAAAATGAACCAAATACACAACCTACTAAAATTATTACTATAACAGATTGTTAATTTCCTTGAAATTCAATTACAAAAGCCGATTTGAGCAATTTAATATTTGACAAGCTACAAATAATTTCAGTTAACGAGGCAGTTTTACAAATTAGCCCCATGCCACTTTTTGCTTTTGTGAGATGACACTCACTCAAAGCATTTTTATTAAGCTGATTATTACTGTGGTAGCCAGAGCCTCTTCTAGATAGCTTTTCTCACAGGCAATGTAATTTTATTCAATTGCTCAGAACCATAAGAATATGGACTTTTAAAATAGGAGGGATTATAGTTTGCTTCCCAACTAGCAGAGCACAGCAGCTCAGGAACTCATCTGAACCCGTGTTCTCCACATTCACTGCACACTCCATGTCTGCACCCATTCCAAAGCTGTGGGAGTCAATCAGAGCTGGCTGGATCCAGCCCTGGGCACCACTGCATTTGGAAAAACTGCAGATGCATTTCGGTTTTATTTTGGAAGATACAAAGGGGCATTATGGAGGCTGGGCATTGAGATTCTTAGAATTTCAAAACTGACCTAATTATTCCCATCAAAGTCAGTACAACATTTACCATTGACTTATATGAATATAAGTAACTAATATGAATATAAGTACTGCTAATAAAATTAGTGGTAACTAATTTTGGATTTGCCTTTCCAGAAAAAATATGAATTTAATTTTTGACTCCCTCAAGAGATGGGCAAAGAGTGTTTGGCTAAATTTTAACGTTCCTTCTAAACTTAGTTTCTATGTGTTTCGGTGGAAGCTGTACCTGAATATAATAAATAAATTAATTAAGGATCTGGGAATTTGACACCCTGACTGAAGAAAAGGAATTGATTTGCTGTTTAGAAGGCTTCAGTTTCAGGAATATAATTTCCAGTATGCCTAGGACTAGGGAAATCTTAGCTTGTTTCACTAAGTGTCCAAAGAAATGCCAAATAATTTTAAAATTGCTCATATTTGCATTTAAGATTTTAACACAATAAGGTCTAAGATATCTGTTAGGTACATCCTCCCTCCTCAAGCATAAAATATCCTATGGAAAGCAGAATTATAACTAAAAAATAACTATTAAAACATGGATGGGAATTCCTCAGGACAGAGAGAGCATTTCACAGGTCCAGATGTTGGAATCTCCAACATTAGGTGTAAAAATAGATGTCCTTTCAGTGCTATTACTAGATGAATTATTTTCCTTTGAACAGCCAGATATGCATATGGAAGAGTGCAAATGTCTAGGAAACTGTAATTAAACAGGACTTTTAAAGTCAAAACCATTAGGCCCTGGCAACATTTTCTTCTTTCTTGACAGAAGTTCCTGGGCACAGTCTGAGCAAGGCAACAACGAGGTTAAAATGTGGATGGAGAAACCAGAATCACAGAAATACAGTGAGCACCCTGTAGCTGTTAGGGCCTTACATACATTAAAAGAAAACACACCCTAGGTTATAATTAGCTGAGTTTCTATTTAATGTATTTATAGTTTCAGCTGGTTGGGGATGAGCACAGCGTAAGCTCTTCTGCACATGGAAGGGAGTGAACACACTGATTTCAATAGCTGAGCTATTACACATAATTTCCTGATTTTACTGACTTGCTGATTCTAATTTTATGGCTGTGAGACACTTGAAGTGTTGTGTTTCTGCACTGGGATTTTTTGGAGTTGGGGTTCTTTTGAGTTGTAGTTTGCTTGGGGGTTTGTTTGAAAAAGCTGCTGTATGTGAAGGTACCAAAAGTGAGCACTAAGAAATACTTAAAATTGCACACATCTTGAATATAAAAGGCAGTTGAGGCCCTCTTTGTTCTCACAGGCAGTATAAAGCACCAGAGAGTGAGGACAAGAGTAAAACAAAAATAGTTCTCAACATTTGGATGAGCTACCTGGCGCAAAATGTTTTCCTATTTTGCTTTGGGGCCTGGGGGGAGGTGTTTGTTCATTCTGGGGTTTGGGGGTTTTCTCACTTACTTTATTCAGACAGACTGATGCTGTTTTGAGCAGAGTTCACTCTCCAGAGCTGCAGTCAAATACACACTACAATATATGTCTCTTATGAGCAGTGGTTTCAGGGACTGCCTATTGATTTCATAGCTGTACATATGGATCACAGTCCTTTATTTAATCTAAGGTTTCCTAATTAAAAGCTGCTCAGAAATTTTGGGGTTTTTTAGAGACAGTAATGCATGCATGATACCTGCAGACAGGTGCTCTTCAGAAATCTCCCTGTTCATTTATCATCACATGACTTGTTACAATGATAAAATATAAAGAACTATCAAATATAAAATGACTGATGATGGCAGAAAAGGACCCCAAAGGTTCTCCTGCCTCTCTGTGGAGGTCTGAACTTCATTGCAGGCCATGTTCTGCTGTTTTTTATTCCTGCTTAGGAGAGGAAGAGCAATAGTCACCCTCCAATGAAGGAACAATACCAAGCTGCCTTTCAGCAGAACGCAAAGGTCAGCACTGACTGGGAGAGCGGTTCCAGCTGCTGAAAGCACACACACCCTGCCTGTCAGGGGAGCTGACTGGGTTCCTTCTGGAGCAAATGAATCTTGCTGTGCAGGGAAGGGGGCCAGCAGCCATCAGCCAGTGACCCAGGGCACTCCTGTACCTGCATGGGAAATAACTCACCCAACAGGAGCCCATGGAGCAGAGTGTGGAACAGCCACAGCCTGCGCTCAGCAGAACACCCAGCTTTCCTCCTGCCACAGTTCAGGAGTGCAAGGTTCCCTGGAGTCACCTGAGGGATAGCAGCACGTGTCCCAGGATGGTTAATCTTGTGAGAGCAGTCACAGCGTGCTGCCTGGGCTGATAAACTCCAGAGATCACTATTTGTGTAAGACAAGACTTGCACTAGGCAGACAGGTGATGTTAAAGATCCCAGTTCACCCTGGAATTTATACACTGAGGCAGCCTCTAACTACCCTGTCTCATTAAGCACCAGACCATGAAAGGACCCAATTATATCTTTAGTTAGGTGAGACTGACCTGCAGCTGAGAACTTGCTATATTTGCACTCATCACTAGATCACTATTTTAGCAGTTAAGCACCACTCTACTGTGAGGAGCTTTTAGTATGGCATGGCAGCTACAAAATGTAACTGTAGAAGGATCCTTTTTATTTGCTTAAATTAAATAGGAAAAAAGGAAAGAGTTCATCCACTCAATAGACTCAGAGTGCAGAAGGGGTAATACAAGAGGGTGGAAGAGATGATTAGGGAAAATTACACAAAATCCTTAATTTTTGAAATGTTTTCAGTTATGGGAGCTTCATCTTTAACATAATATTTTATGTGAAGCACTACATAATATGCTATTTCCATAATAAAAGGAGCATGTAATTCAGAATAATAATAAAATAAAATGCACACACCATGTGTGTGTGTGTGTGTGTGTGTCCCTGAACCAGCACATGATTTAAATCCTGCCTGTCCATGGAGCATTCTAAGCAGAAAGCAGGAAAATGTAAATGAGATAATTAGTCTGGAGATGAGACAATTGGTGCAGATGTACGTCTATGCATGAAGATTCTGGGGATAAGGAAAAGGCCAAATACTTTTCCTTAAGCCTCTGAGAGCTGTGCTACAGATTTACTGAGAAGGAAGATTTCAAAACAACTGCTTCATCACAAGCCAATTAAAATTTGAATTATACTGTCTTAAGTTTTGAAAAGCTGTCAGACCTACAGATAATTCCTCAGACCTTAGTGCTGCAATGCACACCCAGTCTATTTTTATGTCTGCATGAAATAACATCCACCACAATGTGCTGTGAGATAAAAACACAGCACAGACATATTGAGATACATTTAACACAGCCAAATTTTATCTTTTAAATCTAGTTTTATGTTATGTGCTTAGACACAGTCTATTCTTCATGTGTGCTTATATGTGGGCTGTTAACTGGATTGATTTCTCCTGTAAAAGTACTAAATTGAAAGCACAACAACAATGAGATATTAAGAGTTCCTCGTGGTAGAACAGGACTATTATTACTATGAATATGGGGTTTGGGCTTCTCTTTAGTGCTTTAAATCAGCTTAATTAAGTTTCCACTGATTTGGGGCAGGGTGCAGTCTTGGACAGCCACCCTGTGTGACAGAGCTGGCTGGACTGTGGCTGCACAGATGCTTTGGCTGGGCAGACACAGCTGGACCAGCCCAGCCCGGAGTAAACAACAGATAAACGGCCCTGGACACAACAACAACAGATTGAAACCCAGAGAGGAGCCCCAGGCACCCCTCTGGGGCACAGACACCCACATCAGAGGTGAGAGCCTTGCCCAACCTTGTCTGTAAGGAAATCTGAAAGGCTGTAAAAGACAATAAATGTGAGCAGTGGCTGCAGGAACCCAGGGTGGCAAAGCTGCGTCCCTGTGTCCCACTCCACAGTGACAACCCCAGGTTTGTGCTAGAGACCCTGTAGGGCACATACGTCCCTGCTGCTGTAGGTCTGCAGAGAGATCACAAATGGTTTGGATTCTACAAAATTAAAATTTAGTTTTGCTCCACAAACTACTCTTTGCCTCAAACCCACGTTTTAGGGCAGTGTTTGCCATAAAATAAGGAAGCTTTCCTTTTCCCAGCTCTTTTACCAGTATTTGACGAAACACTCGGCAAAAGCCTGTGTCCCACTGTGCCTGAAGATCAGCGAGAGATTAGCACTTTTTGAGTTAGAGGGCTTTTGGTTTGCACTGTTGTTGGTCCTCAGCAAGAGGGATTTAAGGGTTTCTCTGAATGCTATTCACAGCAATATATATACATCTTCAGAGGCCAGCCACAATCCTCCCTCATCTCGATACACCTATTCTGTACATTTTAAATATCACTCCAAAATTTCAGCTGGCATCAATAACTATACAATACACAATAACTGACAGAGGGAACTGTGTGCTTGTGCAATTAGTGTTTTTGTTGGATTATTGTAAATACAGGGATTACAAAAGAAAACTATGGGAGTACAGAAGAAAAGGGAGTACAGAAGAAAACTATGAAGAGTACAAATGGTGCCACTGATCTTTCAAAGAGTAAAAAAGGAAATAAGGAAGACAAGATTGTGAGGCCAGAGCTTGACCACTACAAGTGTTAGAGAGGCCACTATAAACTCACACAATGTCCCACAGCAAATGCTGCAGGGCTCCAGGTAAGACAAGGGTGCAGGAAACAGGTCAGGAAGCAGCAGGTCAGACTTTCCTGGGACTGCCCCTGTTACCCAGGGCTGACTCCTTTTCTGCAGCAGTGTAATCTCAGGAATGCACCATTGATTTCTGCTGGTGCCTCTGGAAAAGCATAGCAGAATTGCTTTGCAAGAAATATAGACAATTAATTTCAATTATTTTAGACCACATGGGTGTCAGTTCATGTTCTGATAGAAAACATAGATATAAAACATTATAATTTAAAACTACTGCACTTGTAGGGTACCGTTACAGGTATGCCACCTTTTTGTCATAATTTGGAAATTTGAAATACAGTCACAAGAGAAGAAAAAGGACTAAGAAAAAATATAAACCAGAAAAATTCGAAATACTAAGTTAGAAACTCCAGTTTTCAACCTGCTTTGTACATGGCTTATGTTCCCTTTGCACAGAGGTTAACAACCATGCTGAATAAATTGGGGCACATAATGAGGATGTTCCTGATTTGAATTTATGTTATAGGGCAACTCTGTGTTCCAAAGTCTGCCTTCAACTGCAGTTCCCGGGCTCTGAGGGTGTAGTTTTGATCTAGGTTGTTTTTAGACAACAAGGTATTGATAACTTTAACATTCCTACTAGAACAAGGCAACAATTACTAACAAATCTTCATCTGATTTTCAAAAAATGTATTCTGTACATGCAGCAGTGGAGAGTGCTGAGAGACAACATTATGCAGTGCTCAAACAAGAGATGACAAATGTTCTCTTGACAATTAGCCAGACATACTTCCTCAAAACTCATCTCATTCCCACTTTAAACACTCCTCACCCTTCCACAGAGCATGGTACAGAAGAGATAGTTTGCCTGAGAAACTTCATTAGCCAAACTTCTCAGCAACTGGATCTTGACGTTTGGAGGCCTGAACCAGGTATTTTATCCCACCCATTTAGGAGACAGCCATTTTAAATGGTGTGTAATGCATATGTAAGCAAAGGAAAGGCTTCATTTCAGGACTTTTAAGAACCTAAGTGATATTCCCATTCCAATTGCCAAGTCCGAGTTTCTGAATTCTGCAGGTATGGATCAAACCTCTCCACTCCATGCTCGTCTAAACACTGAGCTGTAACTGTTCAGCTTGGAACATGTTCCACTTATATTGCAAGTATTCTGCAGGCCTTTTTCCTCTGCAGATTTACAATTACAATGAGGCCTCATGTCTGATTAAGGAGTGCATTTCACTCAATACTAAGAGCCTGAGGGTGAACAGCACAGAAAATCTATTGTGAATGCAAAGAAATGGCCACATTACTTTTTCATCTAGCTACAGGCATGAGTTCCTTCAATGCTGCTGAAAAGTTTTAATGATACTACAATGTATGTCAGAGAATTTTGAAAAGTATAATGATATATATGGTAAGAACCCAGTACTTGCCTGGTAAAATAACAGACAAACATGTATAAATAATTTATGATATGAATATACAGACTGTCTGAAAGCCCTTTTATCTTTTCCCACTACCAAAAAAGGAACACTACCTTTACACAGTGCAGAGAAAATATTAATGTTGTTAACTCTTTGTGGGAGATAGAGAGGATTCTGGAAATCCTAATGACAATCAAACCTTACAAAATCATCAGGGATGTGAAAATCAACACAATAAGTTGACCAGCAGACACACACCAGAGCAGAAAAAAGCAGCAGCTCTTTGGAAAGAAAAAAGAGATGTTTTCAGCTGTAATTTCCATGAGTAGATCAGGCACAGATCTTTAGCTTCAACTGATGGGAACATGTCCATGCAGTGCTACTAGGAATCATCCAGAGGAACGGATTGTGGAAAATAAAAAATGTCTTCAGGGCTGTTTTCACCTTTGCAGAATCCTGTTCACCCCACCAAAAAGCGCTCTGTGAGGGATTCATCTGGGGGTCAGATGGATGGGAAGGGGTTGAGGGTGGCCTGGTGCATGAGGCAGAGGGCGGCTGGCGAGACACGTGGGGCAGAGGAGGCTGGTGAGACACATGGGACAGAGGACGGCTGGTGAGACACGTGGGGCTGAGCGAGCAGGGAGGCGTTGGGGCGGAGGCAGCGCGAGCGCAGACACCGCTCTGGCAGGCAGCCAATGCCTGCTGGTTCTGGGTTAGGTTTAGAACACAAAAGGTTCTGTTTGCTGCAATAAATGGTCTTCAGGACAAGCAAGGAGCCCCATGTGTCTCTGTTCCCCACTGCCATGAAGGACCATACCTGCATTAGCCCATCTGGTACCACACCCAGCAGAAGCAGGGAATGCACAGAAACCACCCGGTGTGATGGTCACATCCATTCTTTGAGTCAAGGGTGGTTAAAACATGTATAAAAAGTTATATTCCAGATAACAGCAATAATGAAATTGAGCTGAGCAACCACAGTTTGTAAATGTTTTCAGAAATAAAAGAACAAATTAATTAACTGTAAAAACATTACTTAGCATTGAAAAGCATGGACTGAATGTAGTATCTTTCCAATCCTGAAGAGCTGACCAATCCAATAGGCACAAGAGTGAAGCTGAAACTTATGTTTGCTCCTTTTTAATTCTGCTTAATCATAGCAAACACTTTACAATTAGTGAACTGGTTAAAATGCTTTATAATTAATATGTCACTGTATGCACAGGCAAACTCAAAATAGGCAATTTTAAAACCAATTACTGTACCCTGTGAGCTAGTCATTGATAACAATTTTGTAGGGATTTTTTAAATATAGAAAGGTATTAAATGCCTTCTAAATTGGTCTTTGTACTTCAGACACTTACAGTATAAATACAGTACCTCCCAGTTTCTCACTTAAGATTGAACAAACAAAAAATATGTACCACATAATCCTGGGGGTAGATGGCTCCCACAGACTTAGGAAAATAAAACCAAAAATAAACATTTTTTTTACAATTTTTTAAATACTTCTGAGAGAAACAGTAACCTCACTAAACAGATAGGAACAAAACCCCAGGATTTCCTGTGTATGGTTGAAGACCAACATGACCCGAGTTGTGCTGAATAACATAAATATCTATATAAATATACATGCGTGCTAAGTGCATTCATATCAATTAGAGCAATCAGCAAAGACACTGTTTCTCCTCCTGTGACTCTGCTACCCTGAAGAGAAACAGCTGCACAGAATCCCAGCAGCAGGAAGGAAGCTCAGAGCCCCTTTCAATGCTGTTTAATTCCATTTCCTCAGTTTAGATGCAAAGCTCCCATCCCACCTCTTTGTGAAAATGCATCTCTCAAGCGCATGCACCAGGCATTTCTGCTCAGCAGCAAGGAAAGAGATGAGGCAGCACATGCTGAGAGAGGAAAAGTCTGTCAGAGCTTCATAAAGGACACGGAGCCTTCCAACACTGCCTCACCGCCACTGCAATATGTGCTAGCTTCAACTTCAGGAATGACTGGGAATTGCTTTCTCACAGATGTGGAAGAGACAAAAAGTCAGCACAAAATGTCTGGCATGATCTTCACTCACAGGACTCACTTTATCTTTTAGTCTTCCTTCTATTTACCAATACTATTTCCTTTCGTGGAATTCAGCATTGTTTGAATTACACTATCAGACATTCTGCAAACTAAGTCATACCAGCTATTTTTTTTTTCCTAAAAGGGTTTTTTCCAGTTTTCTCTTTAATCACAGCAAGCACACTGTATCAAATTGTTTTGTTTTTTTTCTAATGGCATTTTTCTCTCTATTTTTTTAATAAAAAGCTTTCCCTGTTTTTTGTCCCACTGTCTCTTTCCCTGCCCCTTTTAAACCTTCCAGGGGAAGCACTGCTGCCTGTTACAGGAGGTGAGTTTCTTCCCATTCCTCTTTGTTCAGGGGACACCCCCCAGTGCTGGGTACCTTTCCAGCAGGAGAATCTGGACTTCCGAGCCCGACCTTTAAGTGTTCTGCAGTCAGTGAGAAAGTTTCCATTGATCTCAATGGCATTTGCAGCAGGGCCTTGGCCCTAAGTGTGACCTTATTTTCTGCCTAAAACGTAAATTGTTGACAACATTGGCAAAGATAATCAATTTTATTCCAGCTGTAAATTTTATTTTATTGGCTAGCGTGGCCCTACAGATCTGTGTGAAGAATATTCTAAGTGCTACAGTATTATAAACCTGGCCCTACAAACGTAAAACTAGAGCAGCAAAATCTTCAAAACCACACTCGCCCACAATATGCCCATCAGTATTTTAAAGGATCAGTAGTTTAAAGGATTATGTGTAGCTACAGATTTGAATATCAGTACAATCCTCCAAACAACGCTGTCCAGTAGGGCAAGGGGTTTCTTCCATGAAATGGAGTTCTCATTCTGTGAGGACCGGGGCATTGAATTGGTTACGGTGTAAAAAGAGGTTTCTTGGCACGCAGTTACAGAAATGCATGTACAATCCCAATAAATCATTTTCTTAGCTGACTGACATTAATTCCTCCCTGAGCCCCACTGAAATGATGAGCTGACACCACTGCACAGGCAGCAAGGCCCAGCAGCAGTTGGAGCACTGGCAGTCTCGTTCAAACAGACAGGAGCTGCATTACTATTCAGTGTGAAAGCTTTCAGTCTGAGATGTGAAAGGCTGACCCCTTTGTGCCCTGCACAGCTGGTGGTGCAGAGCCAGAGATAGCATTTATTCAACTGGAGCTGTCAGACAGAAAGGGCAAATTTACCAGCAGGTAAGTGAATTAAGCACTGTTCAGTAGTTAATAATATCTAATTATTCATGACACATCTGTCATATGCTGTTAAGAGGACATTAAAAATGCTAATGCCTGGGCATTCTATTCAGTAACACATCTGCTGAGAAACACAGAGTGTGTGTGTTTCAGGTACTGCTGATTGCATTCTGTCTTTCTTCTCCTCACAGAAAATACATTTCATAATTTTATTTACTTTCAAATGGGCTGCAGCTTCTGTACAATAAAAGCAAAATAAACAGAGCTTGAAAAATCCCTGGTTGCTGCAAAGGGCAGTGTAACAATGTGCTGTAATGCCTGCTGTTCATAATCCAGTCAGAACTCCTCAGCACTGCTCTGTATCTTTGCAGTGCAGCACAGAGCAGGTATTTTCCTTTGGTGTTATTTCTGGTTATTTAATTTGCATTTTGGATGCTATACCAGGGCTTTGCTAGTTTCCTATAAAGCAAACAGTCGTGAACTCTATTTCTCTAAATGAGACAAATGTTTGACCCAGCTCTCTATCAAGTTAAGCAGTAAGAGAATGATGATATACAAAGATTTGCAGAACTCAGTACTGGAATGTCTAGCTTGGAACTTACCCTAAAAAGAGCTTAAATATCTCCAATATAATCTGGTATTTAATTTCTAGAAATGAACAAGTTTGAATAACTTCTGCTGATCCTCACGCTTCAGTGGGAACAAAAGCATCTTCAAAGTGAGGTTATCTTGCACTGAAATAAAAATCTAAATATTTCTATTGAGTCTGCTTCTCACATCCTTAATAAAAGGACTAAAATTTCTGCAGATAGCTGAACCAGTGCCAGTCTATACAGCTACTCTTTCACAGCTACAGATGGAGTTTGTGTTCATCCTTCTCCTCATTTTTACTGTTATTGGCACTAATGTAAATATATTTTATAAACATTTTCTGTACAAGGATTGTTCCGGTAGTTCTAATAGTATCGATATTTGCTTGTCAAGTATAATATGCCCTCATCAGGCACAGAAGAAAATCATCTCTTCCTCCTGGCAGCTTAAGTGCCAAACCCAATCAATTTAACCACTTGAGCTTTGCTAAATTGCACATAGTTCGTGACTGAAAAGCCCACACATGCACGTGGCACTTGACCTGACCCTCAGGGGGAAGAGAGAGGTCTAATTGCACTCATTTCAGCACAGCCACATCCCGGGGCTCAGCTGGGAGGACCCAGCTAAGTGACCGGTGATTCACACTGCCCACATGCTTGTAGCACCCGGGGAGATAAGGACTGATCATCCACCTCCAACAGATCTTCCCCAAGAGCCCTCCAGAGGGGGCCCCAAGGGCACAGCTCATCTGAGGAGCCTGGAGCAGACAGAGTATCTCTTTATCAGACTGAAGCTCCTGGCACGGGGCAGTTCCATGGACCCTGTCACAGCATCCATCCCTGGAAAGGTTCTAAATGTGTCTGGATAAGGCCCCAGGAATACAAGCCCAAAGCTGACCCTGCTTCAAGCAAGGGCTTGGACAAGAGACTTCCAAATGTCCTTTCTGACCTCAATTATCTGCTGACTTTTCAGTATTGGAGAGGAATAAGAAAACATTAAATATCTAATTGCTGAAAAAATAGAAACAACATGGATAAACCGAGTCTTCCGTTTAATGTAAGTTTAGGGAATATCTCAAGGAAGGAAACTAACAGGGATGCTACAAATATGACTGTCTTTTATTTATTCAATCTCTTCTTGTAACTTTCCTTTTCTAAGTAACACCCACATGATATCCAACATAATTTGCTAAAGCCAAGCCATGTCTAATTCTCAACCATCCTAATATTAAATCCTTTGCAAGAAGAATGACTCTGAATACAGTAATTATGGGATACAGGGGTCCTCAGTTCCTGCACACACAATTCAATATTAACAAAAATTACATGTCTAGATTAAGAGATATTTCTCAGCATTCTATTAAATTATTTTCTCTAAAAAGAAGTCTCCGGAGTATGTGTGCCCATAATTTTCCCCCATGAATTACTTCAGTTAAAAGGAGTTCAAAATGCACTATAAAGTCATCACTCTACAAGTTCTCAAATGTTATTCTGTAGCAGGGCTGTGTTCTTCTGAGTTTATTTACATGGACTACAAAAATGGAGAATGAGATTCCTTTCAAATGTTGTGATTTAATCTTAGAACTGTTTGGCCTGAATAAGTGTATCCTGAAATGGTCTGTGTGAACTTGATTTTTTCTATATGCAAAATACAGAGAGAAAAAATATGTGAAAAATCATGTACTGTGAGAACAGAAAATCCCATTCAACTAAAAGCTGAAAGTGCCTCAAAGAATGAGGTCATGAGTATGAAAAAAACCCCAACAACTACAACCCACAAATCAAAGCAAATACAGAATCTCCGTATTTGGTGAGTAGGAGGCAGTGGGGAAAAACCCCAAACCAAGCAAACATTGATGGTGTGCACATTCTTTACAGGAAAGTCATTGAGGCCCACAAGTGATCTGGAGACAGCCCAGCTGTGTTTATACGATCTCATGTACTCCATGGCGTTAGGGGTCATTTCTATTCCTCATCAGCCATCCCTGAGCTGCCCCAGGGCAAAGGCCTCCTGTGTCCTGGTGCTGTCCATCACACCCAGGGCCTTGGCAGACCCAGCCAGCTGGCAGGGATCACTTGGCAAGTTCATGACACTGTCATGTCACACCCTCTCCTCCTGCCCTGACCACCAGCACTGCACTGACAGGGAGTCCTCCCCAATGAGCTCAGATTGTTCTTTGAGGTGTCTGTTGTCAAAACACAGACAGACTGAGACGATTTTCAAAACCATCATTTGGTAAAAAATGATTAAAAGTGTCTGAGCTTTTCAGTAATTTCCATGCACGCACAGATGCAGGCACAGTGTGAGTAACAGGAAAGGGGGAAGAGGAGAAGGAGTTTGTGCAGAGCTGGGCAGTCACTCTGTGTGAGGGGGAATGTGCCCACCTGGGAGGAGGGAGAGGAGGTTAGCCCTGGCCTCTGTGAAACCCTCCCTGAGCAGACCTACCNCCACACTGTGTGAGGGGGAACAGACGTGCCCACCTGGGAGGAAGGGAGAGGAGGTTAGCCCTGGCCTCTGTGAAACCCTCCCTGAGCAGACCTACCCCTTAACACACAGGAAAACATAATTCACACTGAGACCCACCCCCTGTGTTTCAAAGGGAACTTCAGACAGTTCACTTCAGAGTGGTTATGATAAGCTAAAGCAGATGAGAGTTTCCCACCTGCAATGCTCTAAAACTGATTACCAGCTTTTTCCTTTCACTGCTGAGTCATGCAAGTCACAAGCAATTCCAAAATACAAGAAGAAAAATCACAAATAAAATCCAAAAGAATAAGATTAAAAACCAATGAAAAGGTTCCCTGAAAATAAAATAAACCCTCACAATTAAAAGAGTACCTCTGAAATATTCATACATCATTGATTAACATCCACATTGTGAGGCCGACTTTCTCTTCTTCCAGAAGTCTGAGTTTCCCAGCTCTACTAGATTCACTCTAGACTTTTTCCCAAGCAAATTTACAATTTGCAAAGTGGGTTAATTAAAGATTAAGTGGGTTGATTAAAATTTCCTTGTTAGGTGAGGTCATTGGCCAGAGACAGACAAACAACATGAACTCACCAATGATCATAGGACGAACAGCCTGGTTTATTGTTTGGAATTTCCTTTATAGGCGGGTTGGATTTCTGGGCTCAGCCAGCTGAGTGTTCTGGGTCTCAACACCGCCCAGCCCCCTGACCATGGTATGTCTGCCCTCTAGACTGAACAGGATTGGGTGAGGTTCCTGTTTGAGTTCAAATCCTATCCTTGTTCACCCCAGGACTTGTTCCACTCCTTTTTTAGAACGAAGGGCTAGCCAGACTGGGTTTATGTTATGGCCAGATTTATCTTGTCCAGCTACAGACATGCTTGCTGTGACATTTCCTCACACTTTGCATGCATGTTTGGGCAGAGCATTGATTTCTCCTTTAACAGGATCTTTTTGTAAGGCCACAGTACTGGACACCACACAGGTAAATAGTAAGAACCAATCTTTGTTGCCATTCTATTTAATTAAATAGTACCAACTATAAGACACATCAAAATATTTGTAGTATGTCTAACAGAAACGGCCCCATAGCAAATCAGGGGTAGAGAAGCCAGTCAGGTATTGATAATTTGATTGTCAGCTGAGGAATTCATTCCTATAGAACACCAAAACCCCATTGCTCTCAACATGAATCATTATTCCTCATTTACCAGAGTCTCTGTGATAACTTTGAACAGCAGTGCCATGAATTTCCCCAGGACAGAATAAAAAGCAAAAAAACAAACTCTTCAGAGCCTTGTAAGAAACAACTTGTCTGACACACTTGCTCATTACATTTGCTGCTTTCACCTCAGCTTTCTCTTTACTTTCCTGGAATTTCAAATCCATGAGAATTTTCTGATCTGGCTGAGAGGCCAAAGGGAAGAAAACCACCCCTTCTCTTCCAGGCCAAGGGCTGAGCTCTAAGGAAAGGGCAGCTTCTGTGGCTCCAGCCAGAAAGGCTCTGGTACCTTGGTGTTCACACTGCTGCAATAGCCCCCAGCAGTGTGTTCAGGGAAAAGCACAAGCCTTAGGACTTCTCAGTATATTTCAAGACTAAAAACTAAATGTTTCTTTTGTTGTGACATACAAAGGATTGGTTTTGCACCCAAAAAAACAGAGAAAAGAAAAAAAGACAAAAATACCACCAAATGAAAACAAACAAACAAACAGAATAAAACTGATTGCAGTTTTCTGATAATGTATTGTTAGTGAGATTGTCTGGTTAATGGTTTGGAAAAGAGAATTCCAGTGCTCCATTTGATGCTTCATGAAATGAAGCAACTTTGTCATACTTCACTGCATTTGGACCTAACATGTCAAATTTTTCTGAAATAAACTGTGGGTCATTGACTGAGAAAATTTCCTCTGGCAAACCATATGCAGTGAAAAATTCCATTATGATTCAATTTCTTTATTTCATAGTAGTCTAGTCTATAGTGCCACTACTCCAGATGCTGTGAAGCTGCTGATCTTTGAAAGGGAAAAGCAAGGTACAAATAGCAGTCCTAAACACCACTGAGTAACTTTTGACCTTTTCTTTTATCATCTGGAGTGCCCACTGAACTCTGACTGCCCATGTCCAACTTGGTGGCTGAACTCCTGAACTGCTAAATCAGTGTACATCCTTCACTGGAAGCAGTGATAATATTTCAGTGGAAATCACAACATTTCCCCTTCTCCTCCTTCACAGACAGTTGCATTGCCTGTTGAATGCCCAGGTTTGTGTGTCTGCCTTCTCTTTCATTCCTTATAGCCTTTCTTAGCATGACATCAAGAAAAACATTTCTAAATAACTACCTAGGCACTCACAATTTGTTATATGTTTTATGGGATTTAGTACTGATAGAAGAGATTCAATGTCCTCCAGCAGTGATTTGTAATTGTGAATAAATTTTGAGGAAATCAAAGCTCAGAACATAAATAGTTTAGTTTAGAGTGCTTTAAATGTATGTCAGTTCTCATGACTTCTAAGTTACCTTCTTTGAATCTTTTCTAATCTCATGCTTAGACAATAAATTTACTTTAAGGTAAATTATGATGAGGGAAAGTACTTTGTAAATATAAGGTACATTATACAGGTAAGTACCATTTTCAGGACACTTCATCACCTGAGATCCTAATTTTCATTTCAGGTAAGCAGGATTTGTGCATTTAAGTTGTCAGGCAAGAAACCTGAGACATAAATTTCTAAATCCTTGATTTTAGATTCATTAAGAGAGACAAGGGCTTGTCACCTGGTGTGTGAGTCAAAATTTGGATCTTCTGCAGCACCTCACTTTTCATCTTCCCCCTTTGGATGCTCTAGGAACTTGTCTGAAAACACACACACACACACTCATCCCAAAATTAAAGGTATTACATTTACTCCTGGAGATTCTGTTCCGCTTTGCATAAATATTCATGGATAACTGCTCCCTTCCTTTATGGGTTAGCGGAACCAGTTGGGAAGGTGATCTCAATAGGTACAGCTGAACTTGCTTTTGCTGTACTTAACAAATTCATGTTTTCATGAATAAAAAGGAGGCCTTTAACACACACAGCAGGCTGCAGCTGCTGAAGCATCTGTGAGCACCTTGTCTTTCAGATCTCACTGGTAGAATCCTTCCCACTGTACAGTAACCAAGAACTGAATTGCCTTCATCAGTTCCAAATATAATTCCTTTCCACAGTTAAGCAGTTTGGTTGGATGTAACAGAACCACATTCTGCTCTGAACAAGTGCACAGTCACAGGTTCCCATTTTCTCCACGTGCCATGGGAGCTTTGTCTGGCTAATTACTATAGTCAGCTTTTTGGAAAAATGCAGCCCTATTTCCAGTACAACCTGGCTTTCCTCTGTGTGAACTGCAGCTCTGCTACTGAAGTTAGCACAAACTCAAGACAAAGAGGACTCTAGCCCTGCTTGCATCATCAGGCTCTGTGGCTCCTCAAAACTCGATTTTATGTTTCAGTATTCTCATGCTGACATACTGCTGTCTTCAGTCTTGGTCGTATAAAGGGACCTTAACTATCACTAGATTCTATGAATTATTTTTAAAACAACAATATTTTCATTGACAGCCTATCAAAGGCTGCTTGCTGAATTTTTATAAGGTGCAGTGACACCTTTCTGAAGCAGTGAGGCTGCTGTTTCAGCTCCTTCTTATCAAGGTTGTTTGTGTGTTGAAGAATTGTTCAGCTGCAGTCCAGCCTCTCACCAAATTTGCATCAACAGGTGTGCTGGGCAAACTCAATTCAATCTATTCAGTATGTATACCATATTTCCCAAAGTGAAATTTCATTCCTTTAGGAGAACATAAACATTTTGCTATTTCTACATCAAAAGTTTTATCTGCTAAATTAGATTAAATGAAGCAGATTCCAAAAGTTGTTCCCTGGAAATGCTGCATTAACTGCACGCATATCTGCCCAAAATATTTTATACAGGCAGTTGAAGGACTCAGTTTAACTGTTCAGACCTACCCTGTTAAATTGCACTTCCATACTGTTCTCTCAGGGCGCTTCGTGCCAGTTTCATACATTTTTAAATTAAAATGTCCACTATATGATTCAAATTTTAGAGATTTTGGTGTAACTACTTCTTAAAATGTTCAGCCTCATTGCCTGTTACCTATGATAAAGTTATTACTACTCCAAAGAACCATGTTTATTCTTGATTTGGCAGCAGTTTATAAATCTGAGGAGACTCTTGCTTATCTCAGCCAAAACATGACTGGGTGGGGCAGGCTAGTACACCTGTACTACAAAAGAGTAATTCATGCCATCATATTTTAAGAAATCTTAATTAATGGGATTAATTAGGGTTGATTAGAAGCCTGCTTGCAAACCTCAGGGTGGCCATGTTACTCTCACTTCTGCCCTGCTGTGGTGCCCACCATGCAGCTGAGGAGTGGCTCCTGCTGCCACCCCACAGCACGGCCCAGGGCAGCCCTCACTTTCCCAAAACACAAAGGATCTGCAGGTGAAGGGAAACCTTTATTGGAGACAACAGTAATTATTATAAATTACTGTTTTCATCCAGTGTGAGAATGCTAATTCAGCCCAGCTAAACACAAAAGAACAGAAGAAATGTTGTCTATGGTTGAAAACACTGCATTTTCTGAGGCTGCTGTTTGTAACCGTGCAATACCTGAACTCCAAGTCTGCATATTCCAATTCTGCCCCTGACATCAGCAGGTAAGTAAATAGCTGAAAATCACCGGGATGAGGATATTTAGAATATGGTTTTTCAACATTAAAGCTGCTCTGCTACCAACACAGAGTAAGCAAACCTGTGTAATGAGGCGTTTGTTACTTCCCTGAGCACAGGGCTCAACTGCTCCCTGGAGCAGTTCTAGGGAAGTCAATGGAATTGCCCAAGGGACAAACTCGGTGCTGCTCAGATGACCACAAATGATCAAATTACTGCACTTCATGATATGATGCTGTCACCAGAGATCTTCTTACAGATTGTGTGTTTCTAACTCAACTGAAACAAACCAGCTGAGTTAATTGAAAGGTGCCAGTTTAAATTTCCATACCCGCAGGCATGCCTACCAACTCCTCCCTCTCCCATCCCTGTCCACTCCCCAGCCAGTGACCTCAGTGACACCTGTGTCTCTTGGCAGCAGTGACCCTTAGCAGCTGTCATTTGCAGGCACTGCCTTCTTAACCAGCTTGTGCACTTACAGTGGTGTGGATGCACATCAGGCAGAATAATTGCTTTATACTTCACCACCTGGCACAATTCCACTCAGGAAAATAATCCCACAAAATATTTTTAGCCTTTTTTTTTGTCTTGTTTTATGTTCCAGTAACACAGTTCTGCAGCTAAGAATATTTCACATTTTCTTGTTCAAGTGTTCATTATAGATTAAGCCGGGGGGGTTTGTCATACACATGCTGAAACAAATGCCAGTTTTCTGCCTTTATGTTGCTTTACTGTTGGCTTTAGAGGTATTTCACAGGAGGATTTTGGGAAGATGAAACCTAAATTACCATCATTTCAATGTCCTTTTTTTCACAATGGCATGACTAAACAGAGCAGTCCAACTGATGGTTTGTGCATCTAGTTACTGTTGGAAATCCATGAAACTTTGGAATTTTAACTACAGGCACCCACCTCTTCCATAAAGTTTCCTTTAGGAACTGAGGATGTATTTTAGGTGTCTTAAAAAGACACAAGAAAGGTTACAAAGTTTTCTATTTTAATTCTCATTCTGGGATCAGAGATTTCTGTCAGTGGATTTTCCTAGATTTTGTGCCCTTTTTCACAAAAAATCTGTATTTATGTGGAATAGGATTTTACATAGGAACACAGAGTCAGGGGAAGAATGCAAATCTCCCCTCCTAATTGCAATGGAACAACTAATGGCATAAAACCAATCTGTATATTTGGGAATGCGATCAGATTGATTACTGGGGGGGACAGCCTGAGTAACTCTAAAAAATTATGTAGATTAAATAATATAATTTATGAAACAAGACATTATAATTTGAAAGAATTATTTCCTTAGCTTCTGCATGCAAAACTTCTGGGTTTTTTTACTGTTGAGATTTACCCAGTTCTCTGCAGACAGCTATGTCTATTAAAGACCATTCAGCTAATTTATTGCTCTTTCAATACACTCCTCTCTAATGTATTTTCTCCTGTGGATTAATAAAATAAGGGTCAGGCTTCAGAGAGTGACAAAGCATGAGTCAGTGAGGATGATTTATAGCTCAGCTGAGAGTGCCAACAGTACCTTTTGATAAATACTCCAATCAGTTTAAAGTTGTCTCCTAACAATGACAGTGGATGTTAGTGATAACTTCTCAAGCAAGAGCTGCCAGGATGCAGGGGTTACTAATGGCAGGAAAAACAGGTAAAGGCCTAACTCCTGAGGAGCCCCTCGAGATTTTTTTTAAATTGCATCTAAAAGAATATGGCTAGAAAACAGAAAGAAAAAATGTAAAATCTGTTATCAACTGGTTTTTTCATTTAGAAAAGCATTCATCAGACAACTTTTTAATATTCTTGGTTGTTCTGTATTTTAGCATGGAACCCTTTTCAAACAAATACAAAGTAAAATGTATTTTTTTAAATGTATGAAAGGTGTTTGAATGAAAAAGGTCTTGAGAAGCCTTGAGGGAATTCAGCTATAAACAGAAAACTACGGCCAAGATCTAGAGCACTGAGCAAAGTGATTCACAACAGATTACTGCAGTATTAACAAGCATTTTCTAAGGAGCACAAAAAGCAGGAAATGGTATTGTCCTCTGGGTGCTGCAGGCTCTGGGGAGCAAGGGTTTGTCTGCAGAGAGGTGTGAGGCTCCAGGAGGAGGCCCTGGACAAGGAGAAATGGGGAATTCTGCAGAGGAGAGCCCTGGGGCTGCCCTGGGTGGGAGCTGTCCTTGCTCCCAGCCCCGCTCAGGGCTGCAGGGGAAAGGGCTGTTCCGGAGTGAGGCATCCACAATACTGAATTACACTCTTTGGGATAACTGCTAAGGAGATTAGAACGTTCTTATATTGATCTCAAGACTCTCTTTCACACCCTGAAGTAATCACAGGCCCAGGGAGTGCCTCCAGCCCTCTCTATGCTGTGGATTAAGTGGATCGTGTGGTAATCGCAATTACCATTTAAATTTTCAAACTCGGAGAAAGTTTTATCACAAAGTCTGTTTGGACTTCTAAAATCAGCTTCCAAATTACTTTAAGAATATGGATTTATATGCAAATCCCATCAGCTTCAAAGCTATTCAAATGAGACCTGTAAGAGTTATTGTAACACAACTGATTTTACAAATAATACTAACTTTTAAGGACTTTATATAGAGTTTTCAGTTCATCTAGCCTTGAAGCTCATCATATTGCCCGATTAATAAGCAGCACTGCATCAAGGATTTCAGAGCCTAGACAGCTTCTCTAGCAAGCTATGAAGCCTGGCATTTAAACTTCTGAGAAAAAATTAAATCAAGTTTTATATATTTTCTCTGATGGGATGTCTCTAACCTGTTAGCCTTAGAAGCATGACGGTACCATTTGAATTTCTATGTCAAACACACACCCTTTTTAAAACTGATAAATCAAACAAGTGCAAGTGCATGGAAGATTGATATGGCAATGATGCCTTGTTGGGAGTACCTAAAAACAGAGGGCAGACAAAATTTAGAGAATAAAAAGCAGTTATATTTAATGAAGGGCCTTCAGGTACATTTCAGGCAGATGAAGCCCCCGCAGGGGCTGCACCCAAAAAATGGACAACAGGTCACGGATTTTCATGCTTTTATAAGTTTGGTCCATTTGCATATCAGGGGTTAATCTTCCAATTACAGCTTCAGGTAATGAAGTCATTTACCCCCAATTTTCTTCCCCCCAGCTCACTTCTGTTTGCATTTCTTGGGGCCTGAGGCAGTGAGGTGTCCTTGATTCCCAGGCTTGGAAAGGAATTGTTGTGTCTGACCAAAATGGGAAAGCAGCAGCTAACACTGTGTATGGAGTTTAGAGTTATACACTAAAGAACTGCAGGATTACAAATATATGAAAAATAGAAAGCTCAAATCCTCAGGCATCAGTGAAGAAATTGTGACTGTAACAGGCAGCAGCATTTGAACAGCCACACCATTGAGTGCCCAACCACTTTGGTCCCTCATGCTCCTACAGAGACAGGAATGAGCTCCTGTGGTCTGACAAAAAAATATACACAATTTGAGTTGGGGACAGCATTTCTCCAGAGATCCAGGGCTCAAAATCTCTTTCCTTTCCTTCCCAAACTTTAGCTGATGGACCTTCAAAACTTTCACACTGCCTGGAAGCCCTGGAAACTTTACTTAAGGATTTAGAGATGAAAAGCATGGAGGGAATTCCTACCACTCGGAGGCCCTGCTGTGCAGGTGAGAACTCATTAGCTCCCACGTTCTCATCTATTCCAAGGATTCACAGGATTTGTTCTTGGCTTTACAGATTGCATCTGAGAATCTTCCCAAGCTATTAATCTTTCTGTCCAGACATGACTATAAAATCTTGCTGGTTTTATCAGACTGCAAGGTCTGAGAGTTGTCTTTATGGCTGAGCCACGAACCTTAAAATCTGGACTCCTAAATTCAGTTACTTTGGAGAATTTCAAAACCCTTGAATTTTTTTTCCTTCAAAAGTGAAATTTTAGAGAAAAGAGAATTGGTTGTTCTGGAAAGAAAACATTTCAAAATGTCAGCTTTTCAGGGAACAGACTTAGCAACCAATCTTTGCTTGTCTTAAGGCTGCAAAAAGCCTAAAATTAGGTACTGAATGCATTTTTTATTCTGGTGACCATTCATTACTGCATTCTGCCAGGTTTATCAGAGATATTTCCAGCCTAACTTTTGTTTCTTTTTAGATACTACTTTACTAATGGCAGAGGAGGGAATGACTTATCAAGCTGAGATTTGCCTACAACAAAGAGGAGGAGAAGACAGAGTAAGGAATCTGGAGTTGGTGGCTCCAGGCACTGGGGAGAGCAGAGCAGAGTGAGTTCCCCAGGCGTGGCTCCCCCCTGGGCATGCCCTGAACCCCTGCAGTACCTGGCACCTCTGCAAGACTCTCAGCTCTGGCTCTGAAGCAGAGCAGGGTCTCATCTTGCTTCACTTATCCCCAGCTATAGGATACAACAATGTCTAATGTAAATTCTGATTATACCTTTTAACTAAACGTGTGGCATGATTATATAAAACACCTTCTCAGTCTGGCTATATCGAGTTCCTTAATGTTTTCCTGCCAGCACATGGAACTGTAGTTACTAGCAGTAATGTCAGGTTTAATTAAATTTCATCTTGTGACTATATCCACTTATTTTAAAGCCAGAGTCATTTAATTTCTTACTAATATGCTTTTTTGTTAACTAGATTGCTCTCTTTCACACAAAGGTCTGCATTTAAGTATAAAAGGAACAACAGCAAACACTACAGTTGAGTTTACAGAACTGTTTTTCTCTTTCCTCAGCTTTTGAATAAAATACATTTTCTGTGATCAGTATGAGCTTGAAAGTGAATACTTTATTGGTTCAACCAAAAATAAACATGCCTTACAGCTGGGAAAAATGTATGTCTTCATAATAATATTCTACTGCTGGGGCTTTTCTGGGTTTTCAGAGCTACAATTGAAACAGCTCAAAGTTTAAAGCTAAAGTTTACCATAGCAATAATTGTCACTTGGAAATAGTTGGGGGTTTCTTTCTTCTGATGGATATTGCTCCCAGTAACACAGACTCTGTTACTGATGTCTTTGTCACTCAGGTGCTACCTCCAAAACTCCTACAAAGTGCAGTTCCACCTTCAGCTGACCTTCCAATAACATCTGCAGTGATTTATTGTGCATGTGCTCGGGTCTGAGGTGCATAGCAATTAGCAAGAAAAGACAAAAATTGCTCAGGCTGTGGATCATAAGGACTCGGACAAGGGAATATTTAAGATGAAAAGGGTCTGCAATGTGACCCCTGAAACTTTGCTCTCGTGCACAAACTGACCAAGCTGCACACCACAGAGAAATTATTCCTTGGCAGGGGTGTCACAGGCACGTCTTTGGAGCCCAACAGTTATTTTCCCAGAACAAACAACATGCTGTGATTTGCCTCCAATGGTAACACTTCAGTGGAAGAAAACCCTGTGCCAACAAATGGTTTTTATCTTAAAATCCAAGGGTGAACATCCCAGTTTAAACCAAACAAAAAACCTAACCCGTTTGTGAATGACTTCAGCCTTGCAGGCTTTTTGACACCAGCTTATGCACAGAACACAATAAGTGTATGACAATCCTAAAATCAACTATTCTCAGACCTTTTTTTAAAAAAAGAACAAGGATTTGCATTTATCATTTTAAGCATGTCCCTTTCTAAAATTCATTAAATCCTTCCAGTCTGACAATACAGATCACTGCTACATAACAAAAGTAATTACTTGCTCTGCAGCATTACTTTTTTTATTTATATATATATTTTTATGC
Source organism: Cisticola juncidis (assembly GCA_013400215.1). Classification (NCBI taxonomy): domain Eukaryota; kingdom Metazoa; phylum Chordata; class Aves; order Passeriformes; family Cisticolidae; genus Cisticola; species Cisticola juncidis. The sequence goes on from VXBR01000779.1 coordinate 6,775,300, forward strand.
CCTGCATTTTTTGCTCCAAGTAAGCACTTTCAATCTTTTAAATCCCCTTCCTATGGAACACTTCCCTCATCTCTAATCATTTAATCATCTGAATATGAATCTGCTCTATTCATGTTTAGGAAGGGTATTACTGTGAATCCTTGGACTTTGTGATGCTGTAAGCTATGCTGGATGCCTCTTCTTAAGGAGGCTGCAAGTCTGAATTTTTTTTAACATTTCGTATTTTACTATTTTATGAAGGAAGGGAAATGTTTAGGGCCCTATAATTCCTAGCAGGCATGTTCCAGAGGCAAAGAAGTCAGTGAGAAGAAGAAAGGAGCTAGGCAGTGTTCTCTTTAAAAAACAGGATCTTCAGAGATTTTAAAAGCTTATTGCATGGATCAGCAAGAAATTTTATTGGGGTGTACACAAATTAATCAGGAACAATTATAAAAATTTTGCTAGAGATAAAGCTGAGCTGGCTGTTAGAGATCACTCCTAGCAGCACTTGTCCAGGTTAAGACCAAACTGTGTTTGGTGCACTAAAGAGAGTTCACACAACACCTGTAAATTTCATTATAATCATCAGGTCAGGGTAAAGGCCAGCACTAACAGTTTTATTGCAGATGCTATTACAGCAACTTGCAAAAATGAATTTTATTGCAAATACTCTGACCTGATTTTAACAAAAAACCTCCTTCTAGAAACAGTAAAATAAATTAGCACAACAATCTTGTTACACAGGATTAAGTCCCATTTGCATTCTAACTAACGTGTTAATGAAAGCATTATCCGTGCATCTTCTGTAATGTTTCCATTTAATATTTGTAATTGTATATTAAAGATTTGGTTTGTCATCTTTTCATTCTGAGGCATAGTCAGTGCTAGGTCTATTCCACCCCACTAAATTTGACTGTACTACAGTTCCCCAAAGATATCTCATTATAAAAGAGGAAGAATAGACTTTCTGAAATCAGCTCATTGATGATACATGTTTTTTTAGCCAATTTAGTGTTATATGATCCTGGAAAATTGCGTTTCCTTCTTTGCCCTTGCAGCATCTGTTTTTGACCCCCAGCTGCCGGTTGAAGTTGAAAATGAATTTCACACCTTTGAATTGGTACATGAATTGCAGTCATGGCTGGTGGCATCAGGGCGCTCCTGGAACCAAGGCTCAGAAGCAGGGAAGGTCACTTTCTACAACTAGATTGGTAATGACAAGGGTGAATAATTGGAACTTAATGAGCACTGAAGAACCTCTCGTAAGTACTTTACTAATCTTCCAAACTGCTTCACAAAATAGAAAGTTGCATCAATTTTGTAAAGGAGCTGAATCAAAACAATGACGCTTTTCAAACATACATAAAACAAACTCAGGAAGGACTAAGCTTTCAACAAGATATGTACTCATACAGTGCCTAAATAAAGATAAATCTACAGCCCTGGCTCAGAAAATGTGACTTCAGGGTTGTGCTGAACAGAGGACAGAACAAGAGGCTTTATGGCTGTGGCCCCGCCCCAATCTCAGCTGCAGCATCCTGCCCTTTTGCACAGGCAGATAATCAGTGCTTGGATTTGGGAGTAAAAACCTATTTGTAAAGCCCAGCTCTGAGTGGGGATGATTTACCATCCTGCCACAGCTGGACTATTTCTCATTAGAAAGTCATTTAACACTAGCTTAGTTTTTTCCCCGGTACATTGCAGTGCAAACACCCTCAGATGTTCTATGGGAGAGCTTCATTTTGGGAGATGAGCTGCCCTGGCACACTCTTGTATCTACACAGCTCAGATGACAAAATCAGGACTCACTCTTGTGTCTTTGCAAGCTCCATTTCTGTCCATTATGTTCAAATAAAGAGCAGGAATGAGAGGGGAACTTAACAAGGTCACTGCATCTTATCCTGCAGTGTAATAAAAACATCCCTGGTAGAAAGTTAGTGCAAACCCTCAGAGTGATTTTCTGCCACTGCTTTTTACACCACCCTCTTGCTATCAGAGCACCTGGCAAGACAGAGCCTTCTGTTGTGATTTTATCTTTACTTTTGGAGTGTTACTCTAAAATCTGTTAGGTCCTTTGTTCAGTGTATTCCTCAATGCTGAGAAACAATACCAAATATGCATTTATTGAAAATAATGCCTTAATATCCTACCCTTCTACAAAAGCAGGCTCTGAACAAGAAGCAGAAATTGGTCTGGCTTTTCTGCAGCACACAGGATTTGTGTCACTGCAGAATCTGGATCTTTATTTTCCTGAACAATTCTGCTGTGTCTCAATAGTTTAATCAACACAACATGCCACATTGTTGGTTTTACAGCAAAGCTGAAGTTTGCTGTTTACAAATACCCGGTTTTCAAAACTCCTGACCCTCTAATCACTGCAGTCAGTCTTTTAAATAACACTTTGCATCACTATACTTGCGTACTTTGACTGAGGCATCAGCAACACAGAAGCGAGTTTTCTTAAAAGGCATCTAAAATGGCAAGAAATCATTTTTCTCCACTGTTTACCACATTTCTTAGTAAAACTTTCAAAATATACCAAACAAGCTGCACAATACACAGTTGCAGACATGAACAGTCATATACTCCTGAATATTAAAAGGTGCATTTGCTTAGGCAAAGTTAGCCCTACAAGTTCAAAAATATTTAATATTCTATCACAAACTGGTACACAAATGACAAATTTGAAGCTAAGATTTTTTAAAAGGGAAAAAAAAGGGAAAACTACAAGGCGAAATGACTCAGTCTTGGAAAGATTTTGCTAATTATTCAGAGAACGCGCCTTGTTTGGAAACAATATTGATGCCTTAATTTTAGCTTTCATATTTTCGAGATTCTATAGTGCCTTGGTGTACAGCTCTGAACTTCATATAAAGTGTTAGCAAGTTCTCCTCACAGTTTAGTCAGACAAAACAATCCTTTTCCAGCCCAAGGACACCAGTGCAGCTTCAGGCCCAGAAAATACAAACAGTGAGCTGAGGAGAGCAATCTGGGAGGATGGGACTTCATAACCTGGAGCTGTAATTACCTGATTAACCCCAATACATAAATGGACCAAAACTTATAAAAGTGTGAGAACTCATGACCTGCTGTCGATCTTGTGTGTAGCCATGGCCAGGCACTTGTACTTCCCAAGGTGCAACCTTTAAAGGCTTTTAATTAAATACCTACTTTATTCCTTTAACTACCCTCTGTTCTAGGCAGCCATATCACAAGTTTTTCCTAAATGGGACAGAGATTGTTGAACAAAATGTCTCTTAAATAATGCTTATGCAACCACTAGTATGTGGTTTCTGCTGCTGATGCTTGACCAATTATTTTTCATAAATCTAAAAATTTGGCCGGCTTTCATCTTAAAAATAAAATACACATCAAACCTTTGGTTGATGCTAATACTTGGACCCTTCAGCAATAATTTGCCAAATATCTGTGCATCTTTGCAACAAATGTTTGTTGCAGGGCTTAGTTTACATTCCTGATGTCAAATTTTGTTCCATTCCTAATAAATTATAGATGATAGTTTTAGCAACACTGTTATTGAAGCAGATAGTGTTTGATTCAATACATTAAAATCCAATTATATTCCTACATCATAAGTGGATAATAATTGCTTTATTATTAAAACATGGCTTTCATTCTGACAGTGTTTAATGCCTTTTCTGAAACCAGTGCAGCACAATAATATTGACAGAAAAGCTAAAGGTTATATGAACAGCAAAATGTCATCTGTTATCATTATACAACACAGAAAAGGTTTCCATTTATAGATTTCATTATCAGCTGCATTTTATGTTGAAAATATTTAATCTGTCTTTTTTATCTCAGAATCCTGTGTTGACCTTCATCGTAAGGAGGATTTAAGCTGTGTACAACGCTGCTGTTCAATCATCTTTATTTTAGTTTTCCTGAAAATACTCTATTAAAAAACAAAATCAAAATGTCACATTTATTATTCATTTTTTTCCTCTTTCTCACGGTTTCTATTTTTTAAAAAAAGATCACGAGCCTGGCTGGTTGAGACACCCAGTACTGACCCTGCCTTTGCCCACAGACTGAGCTGTACACCTGCAATCTAGACAGTGGGGCTTCAGTCTTCCTGTGTGTTCCAAACATACTCATGATCAACTGCATAAACTTTTCCTATACATTCCATGTGATCAAGGTGATGGATTCTCCTACCAGTTTGAACTTTACATAAAAAAGCATCGTCAGAATCACTTTCACAGTACAACCCTGTGTACACCTGTGGTGATCTTCTAAAGAAAAGTTTTTTCTACCTTGGTGAATGCTGGCTTTCTTCTGTTCCCTTCTTGGCTGGTGAGTTGCAAAATGTAAAAGAGCTTGCAAGGTTTGTGTGTCTGTGCTTCCATTAACTCATGTCTCCAGAAGGCAGTTCTGTAGAGACTGAATTAGGATTTTGTTGGAAACAAAGATGAGAAAAGTAGCTAGATTACTTCTCGTGGATTTCTGGAGAAATGCTATTATATAAGCACAGAAATTATAAAAGCCTTTGGCCAAAAACCTCCAAGAAAAAGTAAATGGAAAGATAAGAGGATGAAGAGGACAATCAACAGGAAAAGTTCACTAACCCTGCCTTGCCCTGCTATTCCCCCTGAAAGCTGGCAAAGAGCCACTGACCCCCATGGAAGTGTGTCAGTCAGACAGGTTCAAAGCAAAAGATCAAAGCTGACTTGATCTAGCATATGTACATTTTATCTTAGTTTATACTGACCCTATGATATACACAAAACAAAACTTAAAAAAAATTAAAAACCACTTGTATGTTATTATGAAGTTCTAGTGATACAAACACACAGACTACAACACAGCTTAGCGATACCAAGGCACGCTATTTACAAAATAGCCTGAAAGTGTGGAGAAATGGGTTAACAAATAACATTATTGAGGGTTTGTGCAAACCACAGCACTTAACCCACTATAAAAACTGTGCTTAACCTTAATTCCATTGCCTGCCAGTGTGCCTAAGGGCCTTCATTACTAAAAAGGGTTGCAGCACTTAAGGGCTCTACACAGAACAGAGGAAAGTACAAATTCCATTTGTGGAATGACAACTTTTGAAGGTCTCTTGCTACATCCCTACACTCAGGACAATGGAGAAGAAACCAGATCCCTGCAAACTGGGCTTGCAAAAACCTACTGTGCATGGAGCAGAGCATCCAGTCAGGATGATGTGCTGGAAAGCCTAATGGCACAGTTCTTGTTATGCTCCCCACCAGGAGGTAACAGCCCACTCTGAAACCATGAAAATATTCATACAAGATTGTAAAATGCTGGAATAGACCACCCCTCAATGCCTGTGACTGCAACACTCTCTGTTTGTGCTCTTCAAAAGTTCCAGGACACATGATGTAGAGAGCCAGAAAACTGAGCACATTTCAGTGGAAGACCTGGAAGGCTTGGTGAATCTGGAATGCACAGGATCCTAAACCTTGGGCCACTGGGCTGCCTCTGATCATGCTCTCTATGAACAGGCTCAGCCAGTGCCCAGCTCTGGAGAGCACAGGGAAATGTGAATGAGCTGCTGCAGGTGCTGCAGGGACTCACGGAGCTCATTGCCAAAGGTGCTCTTCCTCAGATACAATGCACAGTGAAGGCTGAATCATTTGTCTTAGAAGATATAAAAAGGTCTCACAGTTATGATCTTCCCTGTAGGCATCTTTCCCCATCCCATTTGTGACCAGTACATATCTATGATTTGACAGGGAAGGCACTCATGAAAAATGAGTCAGGTGAATCCAGAATAATTCTGGATTATGGGTGAAAGAGATTAAGTTCAGAGTAGGATCTGAAGGTATTTGCTCCTTCAGGTCAAGACTTCAAATACCTATTAATGTTCTGGACACGTGTTATTTACAGACACTGAGATGGTCAGATCAGTCCATTGGTGTGATACAAACCACCAGCCATAATGTTCTGTTCTGAATTCAGCATTAAGCACAACAGGACAAGGATTTCAATTTTTTTTGATGGGTTTGATACTGCCAGCTCTAGAATTTTTATCTTCCTTTTCTGCTGTCCTAAACAGTCTGTTGAGAAATACAGGGACCAGCTGGCATGCATGTTGCAAGAGGAAAAATAAATTAATGTAATGCAAGTGTTTGTTATTACTTTGGCTTTTCTCCAGAAAGATCAGAAAACTGGAATACGTATTCAAAGCCACAGAGAAGACAACGTAAAGGACTTTCTAAACAAAGCTGATCCATCAATCTATTTTCCAATAATCAGAAAGAAACTGTATCACCCTACAAAATAGTGATGGAAACCACATTACAACAAAGCCCTCTTAGAAGTGCTCTTGATAAGTTTTCAAGCTTTTCTTTGATAAGAAAAATAATAAACAACCTCTAATGCATAGTGGGCATCTCTGTTTTGCTCTTCTTGGTGCATGATCTAGAGCAAGTGAAAAATTCAGAACCGAGACCTCACAATGAGGGATGCATCTTCTGAAACAAACACATCCTGTGCACTCTTTCTCTACAAGAATTTCTTCATACTTTGCTATATAGACAGATTAAAACAAAGTGCTGCAGTTTTAATCAGTGTGTATTTGCTAGGTCACTTCCTGGTGAAAAGGCAATCTGGAGTTATTACAAATGTGCTGCAGTATTGCTTTGATATTAAAACAAATTTTGGGCCTTATTATACACATCTGTCTTTCCATTAAGTCCTAAAACTTGTAGTAAGTAAATAAAATTAACACTGGGATTAATATTCAATGTCAATTACAATTTATTAATATTATTCAGAATGCTCATCAATTTACATGAAATTGATTTCAAGATGAACGTGGCCCTTTGGACACAAGCTGCCGAAATTTCATCACTGTTCTCAGACACGAGCAAGAATAGGTTGGCTTTGAGGAGGGGAGTGAGAACAGCGAGATTTTGGTTTTAACGTGACCGTGAACACCGCTTCAGCCACCTGCTGCCCACAGAATGCCAAAGACAGCCGGAAAGGATGCTCAGGCACCCGCGGCGCGGGCTGTGACCGTCAGAGGGCGGCGGCGGCGGCGGGGAAGGGTCGGGAAACACCGGCGGCGTCCAGGGGCTGCAGGGAGCCCGGGGATGGTGGAGGGATGGGGAGGCAGGCAGGGCACGGCACGGTTGGGCACGGCGGGGCTGGGCTGGGCAGCAAGGAGCCCGGGGGCGCTGCAGGGACGGGGAGGCAGGCAGGGCACGGCGGGGCTGGGCAGAGGGAGCCCGGGGGCGGTGCAGGGATGGGGAGGCAGGCCGGGCACGGCAGGGC
>VXBR01000779.1:6782703-6840253 GCA_013400215.1 Cisticola juncidis
CGGCGGTGTCGGTCACGGAGCTCTGCCGAGCCCTGCTGCCCGCGGAGCTGCGCCTCGGCAGAGGAAGGAGCCGCCCGTGCTCTTGAAGCATTCCCAGAGTTTGAGGCCAGTTCTGGTCGCAGCTGGTCCCGCATCGCCTTTTTATGATGCTCTGCATATTGTTTGTCCTTGTAATCAGCATGAGAGTTTGATTTCTGTTTAAGAAAGTAGCTCTAAGCCTGCTCAGCTGCTGAGTCTGCAGTCTCTGCATTCTTGCAGTGACAGACAGAGCTCTAAAATCCTTATTGTGCATTTCCCAGAGATAGATTACCTTAGTGGATCACTTAGAAAGCAGAGACCTTTTTATACTTTCTTACTAATAATTAAATCACTTTAGGAACAGCTGACCTCCCAAAAATTGCCATGTCAGGATAACTAGTTAAAAGTGCACTAAACTTAAATACTTATGGTAAGCTCCCCAAAAACACTGCCTCTGTTCTCACTGTAAACTGCAGATATCCTGGAGCCCCCCTCCAACTCAATGGAATACAGAGCACAAGATACATCCACACTTAATGTACTGATATAAATGTAATTCCATCAATGTGCTTGTCACACACTACGAAAACATTAAAGGGCTGCTACAGGTTTACCAAGACATCTGAAATAAAATATTCAAACCATTCTCATTTTTAGATATTAACCAAAAAGTTGAAGTTTTCTGAGGACAAATATTATCTTCCTTTTTCTTATCACTAAGGATAAACGGTCTTCAAGCTTTAATTACAGCCTGATTTTTTACTGAAACTGCAAAGTTACAAATTTGGACAAAACTAACTTCTGTTCAGATGTCTTTTTGTTAAAATGGAAGTCGGTACAAGTTAATGGATAATTTACAATACTAAGCCCAGCTGTACACTGATATATTGATTCCTTGATCTTGCATCATTGATGAATGCGATTCCCTTGAAAAGATACGAAAAATGCCTGCAGATAGACAGGCCTTGCAAAGAAAAGAAAGGAGAGTGAAAAATGTCTTTTTTTGGAGTAGATCAAAGCAGCCCTCTGGAGTGGATGGTACACAGTGGTATTTAATTGATCTTGCTGCACCTGAAGAGAACAGGGCTCACGGGACCTCGGCATTTAGGAACTCTTATTAAACCCACAGAATTGTGCTCCAGCTTTGTCCAGGATTCCGTGGCTGCTGCACTGACAAGCTGATTAGAAGCCCCTGGGGGGAAGAACTGAAATGAATAAACATTCTGCAAGTGTCAGGCACCACAGAACCATTCTGTTAGCTGGTGATAGGAAACAATATCTACTACACCACGGCTCGAAATTGAAGGTCCAATAGTTCCCCAGTTTACTCCTTCAGTTTCTTTAAAAGTTCTTATTTACAACAGATTTCCACATGCAGTAGCTGCATTAGATTGAACTTAAGGCCATGGCAGTGGAAGCCCTTTGCCTTGAAAAGGTGTTTCAACTACCCAGAATATTTCACTGGACTCCAGACAGCAAAGTGTGGGCTAGAGCAAAGGAATCTTTGAAGGATGCAACTAGATAAATTTTTAATTTTTTGAGAAAAGCCAGCAAATACTGCAAAGCCCATTTTCGGAATATTTAAGGAAAGACATCTGAAGAACAGACAATTACTCAATTATCTTCTGACAGCCAGCTTTGGGGTTTTTTCCACCTAACTCCAACTTTTTTCCTCTTTTCCTTTCTTCACCTCTTTTTTGGGTTTGCAAATTTCATGCAAACACCCGTGAAGTTGCACAGATCAACTGGAGCTCAAAGGACAAGACTCCATCCACTACAGGATGAGGACAAGACTGGGGAAAGGGAACAGGGCTGACTCTCTGTGAATGATCAAAACCCTTCTATCCCAAAGTCAGGAACAATGCATAAAGAGGCTTCAAGAAACCACCAGGTAATTAATTAACACATTGTCTTGAATCTAGGTTCAATTCTAAATTATGCCTTTAACTTCCTTATTTTCCTGAATGTGTGTATCGATTGTTCTAGACAGAATAGCACATGAAAGAATTTCTAACATCAGTCCATTTAAAAGTGCCATATTAAGTCCTAGTTTCATGGAAACATTAATTTACACTTCCAAAAGTGACTGCCATCATAAAATCAGGGTTGTATTTTGTTGCCATTGAATACCTCAAGCATAATATTATAAATCATTATGTTCTAAGACACTCTATTAATTACAAAATAAATTATTTATGTCATATTACATAAGCAAAGTACCTCTGATGGTTCTTTTCTGCTGACAAAAATACAGATTTTTCAAGTCAATTGAAGTCTCTTCATTCATCTGAGAGAAAATATTTTGTTGGATATTTCACATACCATGATAAGTCTATTGAGAGTAATTGACTGAATTTTATTTGAAAACATGTAGAGCATTAATGAATACACCAATGCAATGAGCTGCAGCTGCTTCTTGACAGCAGTGTGCAGAAAACTACAAATTTGTTACATCTCTGATTAGCAAAGTCCTGTTTCATACCTTTGGTTATTAAGAAAGGTTGTATTTGCCAGAGAGACGGTTTGTTTTTTTGTCTACCACCCACAAACTTTAGTGACTGGCAAAGAAAAAAATTTGACTATTCAACTCAATTCAAGACCGACTTTAATTGAGCCAAATTCTCCTTCCACTATTCAAAACAAAAAAAGAACAACTCAGAAGAACTGATAAGGCCCAACAGAGAACTTGCTTGAGAGAAGTCAGGTGATGATTTTAAAGAGCCACATCATTGTGTAGGAGTTGACACTTTGCCATTGATCCAGAAGTGCAGGTTCATCCACAGAATAACAAAGGTTGGGAAAGACCTGCAGGATCAAGTTTGACCTTCAACCCCACACCTACCCTGTCACCTACAGCACAGCTCTGAGTGCCACCTCCATTGGATAGTGGCTCCAACACCTCCCTGGGTGCCTGTTCCAATGTTTAACCTAACACCAGTGGCCATCTAGGATGGATTTCAAAACACTCTTGGCATCTGTTATCTCTCTGAAGACAAGTGTTTTCCTAACAATTAATGCAGGAAAATAATTGTCTGCCACGTCAAATCTTATATTTCAAAACTGACAGCTCTATTCTTTTGGTTTCCTTATAGGGAAAAAAACCCAAAAACCAAACAAACAAAAACAAGAGCCCCATATAACACCAATATCCAGAAAACTGAACACAACTTGGAAATCCCCAAACACCTGCCAAAAACCTTTCTGGGAGGAAATTGTCTCCTTATCCCTTCTGATTTGTGCTATGTCATTAATGCACATACCCGCTCATGCTCCAAAAGAAAACAGTGTTTTCCTTGTCACAAGAAAAGAGAAAACAGCCACAACCAATGGCTTAGACTGCATGGCTATTTATGTACTTGAGAAAATTGTTAGCAAACAATTTGGATTTTCAGTAGTACCTGTGCAGGCTATATTCTTGGCTCCCACTGGAAAGAGTAATGAGTTATGCAATAAAAATACACTTTGGCATAAATTACACCAGTCTGCCACATGCTGCTTTCAAATTACAGCTGTAAAATACATTATATTTGTCCAACAGTTATTGCTGCAAATCTCCCTGATTTGGGGCCAGAAGCCTGAGTCTTCCCATGGTCTGTGCTTAGCATTTCATAATTCTTTCATCAATTTTCTCTTTCTACTGAGAGCCCACCATTGTTATTGTCATATGATTTTTACTGAAAATTCTTATGAACCAGTGGTATTATCTCCAGAGCTGGTAGGTCATGAAACCCCTGAAGCTCTCATTAAAATTCAAAACCATTCTTCTCATCAACTATTTTACTCTATATATACATTGCTGCAGGGTGGCTCAAAATATGACAGGTTCAAGCCCAAAAAATATGACCAGCATTTTAATTTTGTCTTTCTCATAATCATACTTCAAAAGAGTTTCCTTTCTACAAAGGCATTCCTAACAACGACATTACAAGCACTTTCAGATGCATAAATAATTGCTACTTCTTTTCCAGCTCATAATGGACTTCCTTTCTTTTACAAGATACCTGTCTGTAAAGGGATTTTTTCATTTCAAAATTGCATTTTCTTCTTAATACCTTGTACTTAATGCTTTTTGGAGAAAGCGGGCTTAGGGTTTTATTCAAAGCATATTCCTGAAATCCTTGTCTACACATAATGTGCACTCTTTAAATTGGAAAAGAGGCTGGCTCTAATGCTCACTGGAGATGGAAAGAACCTGCCTTTGATTATTATGGTCCTTGCTTCTCAGTAAGTTTCTCCTTCCTTTTTAATACTAACCAAGTCCTAACTTTGATTATCCTTGACTTTGTTTTTTAGCTTTTCTTTACCCCAAAGGTAAACACCTAGAGACTGGATTTTATGCCTCAGGATTGTGCTTTACCCCAGTATTACAGATAAAATCCCAGAAAACACTAGGAGCATGTTAATAGAGAATTCCAAATTATTTTAATGATGCCAAAACCTCATCCAACACATTTTTGTTTTTCTTGCCTTTTAAAGCACTGAGACCTTTCAATTAGACATCTACATAAACAGGCATAAGTGTCTCAATTTAAATATTATACAGACAAAAATCTGCTCTTGCAGCCTTGAGCTCCCTGGCACAGGTTTGGATTCTGGGTGAAGAAAACACCAGCTGGGAAGATCAGCATTAGTAGTTCTTCAGGACTGTGGAGTTATCCTGGCACACATCTATCCAGGCATCCCAGTGAGGAGTGTCAGGAGTGAAACATCCCCGTGTGACCTGGTTCAGAATGTCCCTCTCAGATGCACAGGGAGTTACAGGGCATGTGCCTCTAACAGAGTTTTGCAGGCAGTCTGTAGGGCCAGGCAGGGGGGGCAAATCTGTGTAGCACTAGGGAGTCATGGTCACACGGATCTCACTGTATTCCCATAAATATCTGCCCAGAGAGGAGCAGCCTTGGAGATCCTCTGAACATGGAAAAGAGCCCTGCTAGCCCGATCCAGTTCTGCAGTTTGACAAGACAAATGTCACAGAGACTCCAACCTTAATTATTCCCTGAGGAAAATCTCTATAAAGTGTTACTCTCTAACTCCACTCAGCAATATTCAGTTTACCTGTTGTTTAGAATTCTAATTTTAAAATAATCATGGGCATTTTATAATTGAGGGGAAAATTTAAACTCTGAACCTATCAGTTTCTTCTGGCAAATCAGAAACAATAACTAGATACGCTCTAATTTCATCACTAGACCGGTAATTTTCCAGACATAAGAGAGTCTTATTAAACAGTTCAGTCAGGGTTGTTAGGTTTTGCAATTTTAGTGCCATTCTGGTAATATATAAAGTTTGATTTGATACTCTCAGATACAGCTCCTAATATCTGCCTTTCAGTAAAAAGAATATCTCATTTGTGCAGTATGTTATGTGTGGGTTAGCAGCAGAAAAGGAAAGAAAGACTCTTTCAAAACCACTATCCTTGATATTGAGAATATATTCATATACATTCACAGGATTTGAAATGGGCTGTTAGTGCCATAGCACAGTAAATCCATATGGCCATTTGCCACTTAATGTTTTCTAGAGACACTATTTGTTAAACTGCCATGCATTTTTCTTTCTGAGACCATGTCTTCACCAAGCTTTATCACCTGCATAATGTTTGAAGTGTGTAACCTGGCTGCAGAGAGAATCACTCATTTTCGTGTTTTAAAACCATTCCAAATTAAGAACTGGTACTTTAAACTATTATTTTGCAAATTCTTACATGGAAATATGATAGAGATCAATTGATCCAGAAATAATATACCTAAAGAAGAATTGCTTCCAAGATATCTGCTGTAGCCAACAACATACAAACCTGTTATGAATTTCAATATGAAATGCAGATTAATGCTGTCAAAAACTGGGAAAAGATTGTCAAGCCACAAAACACAAAACAATACAATGTCTATTTGAGAAGAATTAGGTTTCTTGAACCTTGATTTGGAAAACAGGGTTATTTCTGCAGAAATTATTCCAAGTAGCTATAAATTAGAGGTGAAATAAAAAAATAATCTCTTATTCCTATGTAGTGCCATGGAAACCTGTGAGAACATAGAGCTAAGTACATATTTCATATTTTCCCTGGAAATCTATCTGTATTTGGAAAAAATGATAAAGAAAGTAGCAGAAATGCAGACTCACAGGAAACACAGAGGGGTCTAATTTCAAATCACAGCAACCAGCACCTGTCATTGAACCCTGCCCAGGCTGAGGAGAGGCAGAATGAACCCTGACATGCTGAACCCTAGACTGGTGCTCCGGCAGCTTTCTCTGACTGCTCAGATTTGTGCCCAATCCTGCTTTTATCACCTACTTTGCAGGGAGGAATTGTGCTTAGTTGTGATCATGGTTGCCCAATTGTCTTAGGCTGCAATGCAGGATGTAACCAGCAGTGTGTATTCTATTACCCCTGGTTAAAACCAGCTGGGGCAGGGTTCTTTATCCCTTCCAGGACCCATCCTCCCTCCAGGGGATCTCTGCTGTGAATGGGACATCAAGGCTCACTGCAGGGCTGATACAATTCCATCATCCATGGGGAGATGCTCCACCCAGGGGAGGAGCCCAGCATTCCTGCCTGGATATAATCTGAGATCTGGAACACCACAGGCAGCCTTTTCCACTGGATTCCCAGAGGGAGCCCAGGCCCATCTCACCACCACTGAGTAAACTTCACCTTTCTCCAGGATCACTGCTCCAAGAGAACCACATCCCTCTCTCCAAGGAGGACTGCAGCCACCATTTAATTGGACTGCTCCCAAACACCCTGACCAACAGGGTGTCACGTTGTATTCTGACTCTGTCAGGGCTTTTCTACTACTGCATTTTATTTTAGTTCTCTCATTGAATTGTAGTTCTGACTTGGGTTTGCTTTCAAACCAAGACACCAAGGATAAATACATCACATCAAGCAATACTCAATAATCAAGCAATACAAGGACTGCATAACTTAGAAACATTTCAGATTTCAAAATTATTGAAAATTACTCATGAGGAAAGAAAATGCTTTGCCATTCAGAAGTGTCTGTGATTACAGGCATTTAAATTATTTAAGTGACTTTCAGAGTTGTCAGCATAAGTTGAATGCCCAGATTTGGGGAATCTTAATGGGATTTCCTTGTCTAGATAACTGTCTAAAAAGAACAGACTCTAAATGCTTATAACAAGAAAAGCAAAATGAGGAATTATTCACCACTGCAATTAGCCATGATCTTCCCCCTAGCCCATTTGCAAGCTGCAGTTCACGACATGTTTACTACCCAAACAAAGTTAAATTGTCATAGCACCTAGGACAAGGTCAGTGACAACTGCTAAATGCTGAAGAGATGAAGGAAATTGGTGATCCTTGATCAGATGATTTAGGCACTTCTTACACCTTGCAAGTTTAACACCAGCTGCATATTGCAGTGACATTTTCTGACAGTTCCCCATCTTGAAACTTCAGATTAGCTAAACAGCACTGGAAGGGAGAGCTCATTCTGTCACACCACTGCATCAGAATGCTCAAATATCCAAACCACAGTTTCTGCCTTTGCTGAACATCTTTCTGTAAACAGTTCCTTCTACATGTAGGAGGAAACTGTATGTCAGAATTTTTATTATTTTTTTAAGTGCTCACACCACAATAAACTGATTGGAAAGAAGTAAAACTCTGTATACAACTGACAACAGCAGAAACTGCAGTGCAGGAAGAGTTTCACCCAGTGGCAGCTTGCTGCTGAAATGATGGCTGGCAATTGTATCAAATGGACACTGCAGTCAAAGTTTGCTGCCAGTTTGCCAGCTCCAAAGGGTTGACAATTGGCTTTGGCAACGCTCACAGATACGTGTTCCTGCCTGCAGAAAGTTCCTGGACTGGGGAATAAACCTGGGGGTTTGACATCAACCATACTCATTCTGCTTTGCCTCCATGCAGACAAAGGATGCTTCAGACACACATGGTGGCAAGACTGAGAGGCTTTAAAAGGCTTTGTATTCAAGCAGTGGATAATATTCCAGAGTCTGCTTGGGGCCTGATTCCTAAATAACAAGGACAAATACCTGAAACCAGAACCATATTCTCCTGCTGTTCAGTGTGTTTACCAGCAGGCTGGACAGGAGCAAATAGGCTTCAAACTCTGCTTCTGGCTTGAACTATGGGAAGGTGATGAAACAGATCCACTCAATGGCAAAATACTTCAGGATGAAATCTGAAGAGGAGTCAGCCTCACTCTAAAATTACACTTTAACTGTGAAACACAGGAGAGTTTTACCCATGAAACTTCACATCATTTTAAGACCATTCCATCCCTAGATGAAGAGCACAGGCATCTAAACAACCAAATGGGAGAAGAATTAAGTATCAAACCCTGAACTTGTACAGATTATTTCCCTACCCTTTATTTCATTACTTACATGTTAATAGAACTGAAATCACTGTTTCCAGGGTATTACTGGGAAATACTACTAAAAATTACTTCATTAAGCTTCTTTAATACCCCCAGTAAGGCAACAGATACCAGACAATTCAGGGAAAATTCTTAGCCAATGACTTAAGCAAAAAGCAACATGGATGAGTATTGTACGTGGAATAAAATATCAAACAGCCTTTAGCCTTTAAAATGTTGCTGAGCATTTTTTTAAGGTTTCTTTTCTGTAATATTTTGTGTAATGTGATTTCTGAGATCTCTTTGAAAAACCAGTATATTTAGGGCAGGGAAGACAAAAAGGGCCGAGGTGAAAGAGTTTGCATTTACAAATTTCTACGGGGATTAACAGAATGAGCAGTTTAACTGTTTGATTTGTCTTTAGGGCTTAGAGCAAAACTATTGTAATATTTCACTTCTCAAAAGTCAGC
Organism: Cisticola juncidis; assembly: GCA_013400215.1. Classification (NCBI taxonomy): domain Eukaryota; kingdom Metazoa; phylum Chordata; class Aves; order Passeriformes; family Cisticolidae; genus Cisticola; species Cisticola juncidis. Next base: position 6,791,537 of record VXBR01000779.1, read on the forward strand.
TGTCAGTATCATAATGATTGCACAAAGTCACGATTGAACAATATGAACAATATTCCAAGGACTTGCAATTGGTATGCAAAACCCCATTATGTTACTGACAGTAAGTGATAGCTCTCTGATAGTAAACAGTTTTCAAGAGACATCCCTAAATTTCCAGCAATACCTCCTTCATTTTCACGTCAGTTTGATGGATCTCTGTGCACAAAATCAGAAACATATTCAAATGCAATTTAAAAAGACATTTTAAAGATAGCCAGCCAGAGCAGCCTAATGGAGGAGTAAATAGAGATCAAGGTATCAATAGTGACTACTAAATCTGACAGATAACTGTCTGTGTCATCAGCAGCATCAAACCCAGAATTTGTATCATACACAAGTGAGAGCTTTCCTCAAATGAGTTTACTAAAGCAGAAGCAAACAGACAGGAGGATTTGCTAACAGGTCAATCCAAACCAAGAATATCTCCTTGGTCCTTGTGAGTCCTGCTCCTGTTCCCTCAGCTGTGCTTCTTTCCAGAGATGAGTTTGTCTATAGCATTAAACAAACCCGAGGTACAGCCACCATAAAACCTACCACACTATTTTTAGGTGGACTCTAGAGCTGGTTTTGGCTAAGACCAAATTAATTTATTTCACAGTGGTATGGTGCTGTGTTTTGGATAATTTGGGGGTGTTGTAGTTATTGCTGAGCAGCACTTACAGAGTCAAGGCATTTTCTGCTTCTTACATGGCCATAATAATGAGAAGCTGGCAGTGCACAGCAAACTGGGAGGGAACACAGCAGACCCAAGGGATACTCCACAACACGTGGGGTCATGTTCACTGCACAGAGATGGAGGAAGGAGCAAGAACATTCAGAGCAGTGGCACTGATCTTCCCAAGTCACCATCATGTGTGATGGAGCCCTGCTTCCCTCATGTTCACTGCACAGAGCTGGAGGAAGGAAGAAAAACATCCAGAGCAGTGGCATTGATCTTCCCAAGTCACCATTACGTGTGATGGAGCCCTGCTTCCCTTGGGATGGTGGAACTCCTGCCTGCCCAAGACAAGTGATGAATGGTTTCCTTCAATTCTGGGTGCAGCTTTTGCTTCACTTACTGAGCTGTCCTCAACCCACAAGTTCTCCCTTTTGCTCCTCCTTTTGCTCCCCCTCCACCACACCACCAGAATGGAGCAAGGGAGAGGCTCTGTGGGGCCAAGTTTCCTGCTGGGGTTAAACCAAGACAGCTCCAAGACTGGGCAGTGGCTGAAGCTTGTGCTGAGTTAGAATGATTGTCAGAAATAGCTTTTAATACACAGATAACCCAGGCAGTTCTCTAGAAGTTGTTTCCTTTCATTCCACAATTTCACCACACAGTTCTCCAGTGTCCCTTGGTGCTGAAGCAGCTCCTGTCTTCAATAGGTCTTCTCCATGCAACTAAACTCTGGTTCAAGCTCTTAGGTAAACATGGCAGGGACTGAATTTGTCAGAGAAAATTGCCACTCCTTTCTTATTGTTGAGAGAGAAATATATATTGGCTTGAAGTAATGCCATGATCAATATATAATATTCCAAGTACAGGAGATAAATGGTGCTCTGGAAACTGAGCCAGCAATGCTCAATACCCTGACACCTCCATGCAGATAAATTCTGATCACTCACTGCCCAGCCTTGCTCAGAGACATGGTTCATGTTTACAGCTCTACACCTCAGAGCCTGGCTGCAAAGCCAGCCCCACAGGTTAATATCACAGAGCCCAGCAAAGTAAACGTCTGTGGAAACCCTAGAATCTGAATGACATTTTCCAAAGACCTCCCTCTTATATACAGTAAGAAAGGTGTATGTAACAAGAGGAATTAAAAGAAAGTTTTAAATAATTTGTGCTGCCAAAGAAGCAACATTAACCTGAACACTGTATAGGCTATAAAACTATTTTATAAGCAGTAACAGAAATCCCATATTGTCTATTAAAAATTTATCACCAGCCCTAAAATTTTATTTCTTCTAGAGCATAAAGCATAATTGAAAGGAATAAACAAAGAAGAGTTAGGTTAATAGTGCACAGCAACAGAACAAACTTGAACTATGGAAAGCAAGATAATGAATACATTTAAAAACATTCTGCACAATAAGGATTGACTAAAAAGATATTGAAGAAGTGATGCAAGGTTCATTCTCCAGGTGTTTTTATAGATAACTCTGCTTTTAACTGCACATGCTGTGTATTTTTTGGATTGACTTTGACTCACTTCACTTTTTCTTGCTTAGAAAATGGGGAGGGGGGTGTGAATAGACTCTACTGAATTATTTATTATTTTAAACACATCGAGGAACTTTCCTCCTAAGCTTAAGCATTGTGTGAAGGTACTGAACAAGAATGATATGATATAAGGCTACACAATTAATTTTATTTCAAAGACTGAACGAATTTGAAGCAGTTTGAGGGCAGAAACTGCCTTCAAATCCACATATCAGTTGGCCATACACTAGGCCAGTGCATACAGTGTTGAGATTATGAGGAAGGAGAAGTAATATTTGCAGACATAATGTCATCTGGGACATAAATTGTTTGGTTGTTTAAGATCGTAGCTGTGCAAGATATTTCACAAAAGATATTCTGTGGATTAACAGAACATCCTGTTGCAGTGGGCAGAACAAGAGATTTACAGGACCTCTTTTAGGATAATTAACAAGCCATTCAAATTCAGACAATTCACACTTTTTGTGCCACATCTCAGTGCCACATGTTCATCTTCTGAAACAAACAATGGCTGTGGAGGAGAAACACTGATATAAAGTGAATTATTCAACTTCAAGGGGAGTAAATTCACCTTATTCAAATTAAATAGTATTCAAGGACAGAGACCAGACTTACTCTTCAAAACACCAAATGTTTTCTGGTTATACAGAGTGCACTGAAATCTAAGGACTCTTCCAAGAACTAGCTGTGGGAAAAAACAGGATTGTTCCCATTGACTTAAGAGCACTTTGGACCAAGCCCTAAGGAAGATGGGAAAGCCTTGCAGATGACAGAAGACTTGGATGAAAAAAAATTACCATATTGGTATTTTTAAGGGGAGATAACAACAAGAGAAATTTGAAAACCAACACAAGAACAGCACAACCATTGAGTGGCACAAGGAAGGTTTTAGCAGTTTTAAAAATGTCCTTGTGGATAGTTACAGATAAAGGATAAGGTATAGAGAAATACAAAACTATTTCTAGTAAGAGGGAACAGAATTCAGTAATTTTTAGTAGTCCTTTTTAGAATTTTGGCATGACTTTGATCCTGAACTAAAAAGAAAAGGAATGTGAAGTATGAATTATCCACATGATCTGAATCAAATTTTCATGTTGAATTCTCTATCATGTGCTGGCTTGTCACACTTATTTCAGTTATTTAAATGTGTTCCACTAAATTAATTTTATTTAAAATAATCAAAGCTGGTTTTGTATTTTGTATTTGCACTATCACACAAACTTGGTCTCACTGTCACATTTCTCATGGTACAATGCCACTCTTTTGTACAAACAGAGCAGACCAATGCACACAGAGGGCTAAATGCCTACTGCCTGAAACAGCCTGTGTTTCAAGAGATCCCATTTCAAGGTAAATAAAGGCCCATTTAGCAGGGCTGGCTTTTAGTTATCTGTACCATTTACCTTGCTGCAGGTCAGAGCTTTCATGTTGTCACAGAATGATAGCTTGCACGGGCTGTTTACTTAACACAAGATATCACACTGAACAAAGCTGTTCCTTCCTCAAGGTGTCTAGCTGCTGCAAAAATATTATTCACACATGATAAACATGGCTCTCTAAGCAGAACAGTGCCATGGGTGCATCCCACAGCTCTGCTGCTGCACAGCCTGACAAAAGGTCTGGCTATCAAAAAATCTTTATGTAACAGCTTTATAACAGAAGATATATAGCACTGCAGAGAAACTCTGGATGGAATAGCTATTGATTGAGGCTGGGATCAAAAATGGGAAAGGCTTGAATTTATTTCTTCCCTTTGTTACTAAATGTCATGGAAATCCCTTTGCATCCCTCTGGCTGGGAGGAGTGACTCCAGCGCTGGTGCAGTACCTGACAGGAGGGCTGAGAACAATGAGTAATTTACTCCTTGAGTAGCAGCAGTTATATCCCAGTGGAGCAAACCCATGGGATGCACATAGCTGCAAAGAGCTGGATTCCTTTTCCTCAGCCACTCTATGCCAGTAGTTACAATTCTGTAATAAATTTGTGGCATTCAGCAGCTCAGCCATCAAGTCTGTCACCAGCACGACCTGGTGGGGCACAGGCACCTCTGCTAAACATCACAGAGAGAAAAAGTGTGAGGTCCTGGTAGAAGGGCAGAGCACAAGGTGCTGCTCACCAGCTCCTCAGCTGGTCCCAGTGAAAATGCCAGCACAGGGCTGGTGCTGGGCTAACAGCACAGCATCACCAGCAGGAGGAACTCACAGCTTGTGCTGGTCTTAGGGAGTTGGGGAAGCACTGCAGCCCTCAAAGTCTCCTTCACTCAGGAGATAAAAGATTCCCTGAATGTCTCCATGTGGAAGTCTTCAGCTGTCGTGGCTATCTGGGTGCGTGCAAATGGATTCCCTCTGAAGGAACTAAACCAGCAGGTTTCCCTTAAAGCACCCAGCACACACTGACCAGCCTCAGCTCAGCCACCATGCACCTGATGCCTTTTCCCTCCAGAAAACCCCAAGCCACATGTTCATGTGGGGACAGTGGGACAGGAGAAACAGCAATCAGAACAAACACTTACTTGTACAACATATAAAAAAAGACATGCATAGTCCCAGCAATAACTGCCTCGATGTACTCACAACACTGCTATGAAATGCCTGATGTAAACAAAGCCACAATTTCACCAACTTCAAACTGTGCCACATGGCAAATTCTGAGTCTCTGTGGCCATTTCAAAATTTCACATCATTGGAGCAATAAAAAAAGATGTAAAGGTAATTAACAAGAGCACTTCTTTAAAATTTTTTTCTAAATTGCTCTGATTATTTTGGAGGAGTCTTAGATGACAAATACAGGAAAAAAAATTATTCAGAGATGAGTGGGAAATGCCCATTTGAGTCAAGTACTGGGATCCTTCTCAGGTGGAACACATTTTATTTAAGACAGAGACATTTTCTGCTCAGCGGAACAAGTTTCAAACTGAAGTCTCACTACTAATTTCTAGTTTTAAATCAAGTTATGAGTGACAGCCATCCCTTATGTGTCTTGCTGTTCTGAATATTTTTTCAATGGCTAATCTTTAGAGATTTCACAAGGACTGTTTTCTTCTTTTGTGGTCTTTTTTGCTCTTCATTGTTCCTCATAAAAACTTCTTTTCACCAAGAGACATTGTTTTGTCTATAAGTTCCAGACTGCTGTAATTTGCCTTGCGGGGACATTCTAATTTTCTACTCCTGCCTAAGACCTCCAGGGCTTTCCTTCCATTTAATTCCCACCAAGTGATACTGTAGTTAACCAGTTCTAAAGAACTCAGTCGTAGTTTATAGAGTGGGATTCTGCACCACTGCATGCATGAACTCACTGCAATCACTCCCAAGCTGTTGGCTGGATTTTTGGGACTGCAGTTGGAGGAGTTTTCCAAAGACAGGAGGGAGAGGCACTGCCCTGGTCATGCTGAATCACTGCTCAGCCAATGTGTGACTGCCACTGACAAAAACAAAGGCTTCAGATTGAAAGGCTAGGAAAAATCCAATAATAGAGACTTGCAGATGGAGATCAGAGAAGGACTCCTATGAGTAAATTTTATGAAAGATGTGAAATATTCCTAAAATGAACACTTGAAACTAACAGGAAGTTTCTGCTCCTTCAGAACGTGAGTCCCTTTGCCATTAGTCCCCTTTCTGAAAGTTCAGCCTCACATTTCCTGTTATTTCAGGCAGCCATCGATGTAAGAATGGAAAGCAATTTTCACTTCATAAATTAGGACCTTACCTATGGGTTTGTATTATAAATAAGGAATATGTGAGCATGCATATTGCTTTCTTCATCCCTATCCTTTGAATCACCGAGTAGATTTCCAGGGGAATCTATCTATACCCTAAGCCATTCCTTGGACAAGCAGTGAAGAGTCTAAAGGTAAAAAAACCCTGACTGCATAAAAATTTAACTGAATAGCAAACACAGCCTCCAAAGCAGCAGCATATTCACAGGCTGTTCTTAGTCAAGACAAAGGGTAGGACAAAGCTAGGACAAAGACAACTGGGCACCACAGCTTGAACAAGCAATAAGGGGCGTGTGCAGAGACTGTTTCACCAATAAATAATTTCCTGTACTGACACAAAAACCCCAGGGTCAATATCTCAGGTCCTTTTGCAGTGGCCTGTACTTGCTTCATCATGAAACAAAATGCAAATTTAAAATAATAAACCCAAAACTGGCATAATGTAAGGAAATGAGAATTACATTCTCTGCAGTTAAGACCACATCAGTACTGTGTCCAGTTTGGTTTTACAAAGTCATTGCTAAATCCACTGTTTGAAGATACACAGTCAGGATATACTTCTAGTAATACATTCTTGAATTAAGTTAATGTGTATTTGTAAATTTTAGATATCTTAGTCCATAACACAAAAGAAGTTAAATGGTTAAAGAGTTTGAGGTTGATAGAACACATCATTTCCTCTATCACTTTCCTATTATCTACATTAATGCAAGTCCCCAGATGGCTCTTTTCACTTGAACAGGAGTGCAGGAACACTTCCTTCTAGAATAAAAATCTTTACATAGAATCACTGAGCTTAGTGGCAATGACAAGACAGAGTGACTGGCTGTGTACTTGCACTTGTGTTTAGTGAATACTGAATTTTTGGAGGGTCTTAGCAAAGGATCACACATTTGTGTTCATTCAAGTTTCATTCAAGGAAGAGGGGAAGACACTCCCACCTGCTTCCAGCACACTGATGGACCATGGAGGAACCCATCCTCTTGTCACTCAGAGCTGAGTATGACAGAGAGGAAATTCCATCAGCTTTCCAAAAAGAAACAGTGTTCCCCAAGTCCAAACTAAATATGCCCACTAAATTGTGTGAAAGGAAGATCCTAGCAATTCCCAATGTTGATGCAGCAGCACTGAAATGCTAATCTGGACATTAATTAATACTAAATTAGTTACAGTGGAATGAAATTACATCAACATGAAAATCAAAGTAGCTAAGCATAATTTGCCACATAAGATAAATATTTCTACTTTATATGGGAATTGTAACAAATGATTTTATGTCAAATTAATTGATGTCAAATAACAGTGAAATTCCATTGGAAGTGAATATTACATTCACATAATTTGCAATAAAAACCCTAACTGCATTGTATGCTGTTAACATAAGAATAAGATTCCCACAGCCTGTACATGGAAACTCAAAATATCATGTCATACATTCCGGGTAAAGCTATATACCACCACTGTCCAGAAAAAGGGTGAAATTAGAATTTTAAAAGCTCTGCCTTTATTTTATTTGTGAAAGTATTTATCATCCTAAATGGAGGCTTTCATCTTGGAGAACAATTTGTATTACCTTAATACACCTAGAAAAATTCTTGGTAGTTCATACTTGCTTTGATTTAAAGAATCCACTCAAATGGGTATTGGGGTAAAAAAATCTCTCACTGCTACAGTATTTTGACTTCCTTCAGTGGTGATTATTAAAAAAATATTCTAGTGAATATCAAAATGAAAAAGTGTAATCAAGGGAGATAAGCATTTTGAAATAGTCTGTATCCTCAACAGTATATATATAACTTTTCTTACAGGCAATATCCAGACTTTATACACTATTTAATGCTATTATATAAAGAATCCACAACCGGAAATTCTCCAGTTGTGCACATCCTTGCCTGAATACAAGCTGCATGTCTCCAAAAGAGCTTCTCTTGTTAGTATTTGTGCAGGAATATTCGTGCAATTCATGAATGGATTTGATGCAGCTCTGGGCTAGAATAGGTATCAGAGACACATGGGGTGAATCATCACCTCCAGTTTTCAACTGGCTGTAATGGGAGCCCAGTCAGCATTCGAGGAGTCAGATTCCACTTCCACTTTAGATTTTCCCAGTAGTAGTGACATGTCCAAGGCTACCCCAAGCCCAGTTTTATTAGAGTATATTATTCCTCACTCCTCTTTCAAAAATCTGACTTCCATTCCCAATGGCTTCAGTGAGCATGAGTGATTAATGAGCCTCAAGGTTCAGGTGGAACCACAGAATTACCTGGCAATGGGGCAATCCATCCATCATCACCATTGATTTTGACTGCTTCAAAGAATTTAAGGTTTGTTGAGAGGAACTGCACACACTTGAAAACACAGCACACTGCCTGCAAAAACATCCACTTCCAATTCAAGAGAGCTCATTTATTTTGCCATTATACCTTGAAGAATGAAGAACTGATCTCCTCAAGCCCCTCAAAAAACTTATAATTTAATGATCAAGGTTTCTGCTATTTTAATGGAAATAAGAATTACTGAATCTATGATTCAAAAGTATCTCAATATTCCTCATACAGTATTCTGAATAAGACACTGACATACAAATCTGACTTGGTTTTTCCCCTTAGTATATTACTCCTTTCTAGAATCTCCTCTTACCAGGAAATATGAAAATAAGGGCTTAAAAACTGATGTGATTGGAGCAATCTACTGAAAATTCTATCATAATGAACCGAAAAAGCATTCTTGAGTCAGATAAAGATTTTTATCAACCTAGCACATAACTAAAATACATTGGAACAGTACCATTTTTAGAATAAACCTCACTGGAGGACATTTTTAAGTCAGTATAGATACTTCTACATCCTGTTCTTACACACTAAATATGTTTTTGAAAAGTGAAGCCAATATTTTAGATGTGCAAATATATACTTCTCTTTAATCAACAGAGTCCCTTTACTCAAATTTCCTTTACTCATTTAAGGTAAAGGTAATGCACAATAGGTACCGTTTTTAACAGTTTATGGCACCAAAATGGACCTTTGCATCTGTCTATAAGAGGAGAGTGGATTTGGCACCTTGTGAATATTTTCAAAGGAATGTGCAAGCAGGGTTTGCTGTGTAATTTTACTATGCAAGCATGAAGAGTGCCACATAAATTACTTTCAATCTCTACACAATTGTGCTTTGAAAATCCACAAACCTCCTTTTACAAACAAAACAGAGGGCAAGATTTTTTCCTTTATTCCCTCTACTTCACGTCATTCTAGACCTGCTGCAGAGCCATAAACTGGGATTAACAGGTTGTTGGACAGGTTTATGGCTGCTTTATATCCTTGCAATAGTAGATATCAAGCAAAACATAGTCAAATTTGAGCCCGAGGCTCTAAACCTTATTCCAGATACAGAGCTAACCTTTTAAATGTAGCACATATGACATGTCTGCTTGAGGCTGCAGACAGCTTCAAACAGTCACGTGGCAAGGGATATATTATTTCTTTCATCTCAGTGCAGTATTAATTCATAAAACTCATCTGCCTGGATGGTAGCCCAGTTAACTGCTTGAGTGCTGATGGTTTCCTTTTCTGGTTTATTTATGTGCCAAAAAATATAAAAGTAATGAGGAAAACCTTTGTGGTTTCTAAGTTCAGCAGTTAAGTGTATGGACTGCATAAAGTCCTACAATTCAAGGGGACAATAAAACAAGACTCTCCAACAAAAATTTCAGAGTCTGAATAATTTGTTACAACAAATTATAACATTCTTTAGAACACTGGAAATGCCACACAGGAACAACAGCCTTCACACCCACAGCAATGTGTGCTCTAGTATCCACTTGGAGGAGACAACAGAAAACCCCTGAGACTCATATAAATTCAGTTTGAGAGAATTCCTTCCTGGTGAGGCTGAGTTCAGGTGTATGTGGTGAATCAAGTTCTAACAGACCCTCCTGTCAGAATAACAGCTCTACACATGCAGCATTCACAGTTAACCAGTTGTACACAACAGGATGTTTATATTGATTTGTATCAATATATTTGCTCTAAGAAACCATAATCCAGTGAGAAAATCAGCAGAGATATTGAGGTACATGTTCAGGTTTACAATTCCTAGAAGAGTAAATCACCTATTCCTTCATACCCTGTAGTTATTTACCAAACCTGAGTGCAGAGCTAATGGATAGAGAGATGAGGCTTGCTGGCCCCTGCCTTTGAAAAGCACATCCATAAATAATGATGGAATCTGCAATACTAGGCTGGTCTGTTTGTTATCAACAAAAGAGTGCAGATTAAAAAGACTGAGAACTACGAGTGGAAAGGACTAGAATCATATTCTCTCTTCACCTGCCCGAACAACATTCACCAATGTCTCTTTCAGCTCCATTCCTAACCTGAAGCAAAACTGAATTAAAAATAGTATTATTAATTTTCTAAATAAACATGCATTTTTATTAAATTTCCTGTAAATTGCTCACTTAGTATTCTCTGGGACCAAGCTAAAAGACACCAGTGTCAATAGATTAAAATATAATAGATAAAAGTATTGTTGACCATTTAGAATGTTTGATATTTCCATAAAATCCTTGCTCCAATCAAACACTGAGATATTTGCTCTGATTTAAAGTCACTGGATGCAATGGGAGAGTTTACAAATATCTCCATGCAGTTTTGCTTAGGTCCTAAATGCACAAATCAAAACAAACTTGGAACATAAACAAGTTTAACCTAATACATAACCCTGCACACATCCCCTGAAATCTTCACACAGTACTAAACAGGAAATGAACTGCTATTGGCCTGTCATGAGAATTTTTAAAAACTCAAGATGTGTAAACAAGTCTAGTAACATTTTTTTGCTGCTCATATGTATTTCAGACACAGAGTAGGTATTTATTAAATTTACCAACAGAAGGTAAAGCCAACTACCACTCCTCCTATTTAAGTTCATGTTTTCTGAATAAAAGGGACTTTAGGATTTTATGAGAAACAGAGATAGAAATTTATTACTATGAAAGCATACAAAAATGTAAAGACAAATTTTATTTGCTCTTAATGCTCTTCCAAGACAGAATTAATAACTGCCTGTGAATATGTCATGCAGGTTACTCTTCTATGCACAAGAACTTTTTGAAAATACATATCTTGAAGCAAAACAACTTGGGAGGATATATCAGATCTGTCTCAACATTTTCATCCTTTATAAATTAAACCTTTAATTTCTGCATCTTCTATTTCTTTGCTACTGCTCAAGCTAGAAAGTCATGAAACACTTCAGGCAGTGCACCCTGGCAAATTAGCAAACACAGTGTTTTCTGCTTGAAAGCACTCGTGGCTCCTCTGTATTCATGGCAGGATGTTCCAATTCCAAACCCTTTGTTCTCTCAGGTGGCCTAAATATGTGGATGACATAAATTGCTCCTACTGTCAAGTCAAAACCTGTAATCTGAAAAAATACATGCCTGAATGCTTGTTAGTGCCATTCAAGTCTCTTGCTTCCCTTCTGCACAGAAAAGCACTTGGGAGGATCTTTTCTGCCATCACAGCTGACCTAATAACTACAATATTCACTGTATTACCTTTTTTATCTGCCTGCTTTATCTGCTCAAAGGCAAAATATATAATTTATGCTACTGATCCTGCAAATAAGACTGCTAAGTACAGATGGATTATTTAAACCTTATTTTAGGACCATCTTTTTCAGTTATTTACATGTCAAAGTTGAAGTCCTTGAAAATGGGTTTGGAAAAGCTGTGGACTACTCCACATGGATTTAAAATTCCCATTCAACATAGGGCTGAGACAGTATTGGTTGGAAAATCAGATTTGTTTGAAATCTTTCATGACTCTGTTCTTACTGCTTTCTTCCAGTTCAAAGGTTTTTCCTACAAAGTACTTCAAATTTTAAGCTTTTCTTTCTTCCATCATATACAGTAGAAGTGTAACCAAGTAAGTAAAATTAATCAAATGTTTAGAGAAGATCTTAGAAACTTGACCTTAAACTGTGCTAAGTTGATGTCTGTACACTCACCATAAAGCACTGAGAGATCTTAAAGGTGCAAGAGAGAGAAAGTTCCAGAACAGGTGAATATGAAGGTTGTTTCTCTAAACCAAACACACCTGTGAAGGAACCTGGGTCTGCTGTTTTTCAGTGTGCCAAGGACGTTAAAAACCCCGTGCCTGCAGAGCTTTTGTCAGATGAAATGAGAAGATTCTCACACATTCTGAGACTGATCTGTACTTTGCAGAAAAGGGCTCTAAATGGTATCTGATTCAGCACTCATCCCCACTGAGCAGGGGATTTGGGCACTGCAGAAAGGCAGCCGCGATTAAATCTGGGTTATGCATCGCTGACCGCATTTCAACGAGGCTTTCACGCACATTTACACAATGCAAAGCTTTTGATATCTGTCCAAAATAAAAATTGCTAAAACTTTGCAGCTGTAGAACTCATTTAATAAACTATAGCTCCAAGAATGGTTGCCAAATTTCCAGCTAGACTTTCAGGGCAGACTCGATTGGGTGTTTGAAGAATAAAAATGGTCCTGCGGCACTGGTGAGAAAGCATCAGTGCCTCTCAAAATAATTCTGCTTGTGCTTCAGCAAAGCACTGAGGAAGGGACACAAAACGTGGATCTTTAGATAGCCTAACATATGTTTTGAGAAGATTTTAGATGTCCTAAATCTAAAAGTAAATCACAACACCCAAGGACTAACTTCTGTACACACCTAAATTTTGGCAGAAATCCAACTCACGGATCCCAAGTCCTGTTTTTCCTTGCACAAAATTTTCTTTGGTGTTTTAAAACAAACTCCTAGGCACACCTTGAAAACAGAGAAACTGAACTCCTGCCATTTTGTCCCCAGTAAAATGTTGTCAACCTAGTCATACCTAAAATACATGCATGCTGATTTTTTACAGTTTTTAAACTTTTAATATCCCTCCAGACCTGAAAATTTAATTTTGGAAATGCACAGAGAAACTCAATTCTGGCAAGTTTCATACAGGATTTCAGTGCCCAGTTTCTGCCTTAAGCTGATAAATATTCACCTACTACTCCTGTTCAGAGTGTAAGTAAACCACACCTGCACAATCAGACAAATGCTACCTGCTTTAAAAAATAAATAAATAAATAAATCAAACTTCTTGTCTAGTAGGGTTTTGCAGTAAACTTTGGAAAGAGTCAAGTGCCTACCTAAATCTTGCCCAGGGATGCTCAGATTGCTGTCTCTCTGGTGAGGACTTTGACCAAATACCTTGGGGCTAATTCAATGTGGGAAGCAAAGCAAGGCTTTCTCTGACTCTCATGCTCAAACTCTGCTAGAAAAGGTACAGAAACACACAAAAACTAAGAACAAGAGTAGAAAAGGAGAGGGGATGAAAGCACTAGATCAACATTTCTGTCAACCTATCCAGCTGTAGCCCAGCTAAATTTTAAAAGTGACCTTACTTTAATCTGTGACTGCAGAGCACCCAAAGGGTTCCCAAGCAGTGCAGCAGGCTGCCCGTGGGAGGGGTTGAGCCATTGTCCCTGGTGGTGTTTAAAAGTAGGTGTGGAACTCACAACACGGTCTAGGGGAGACTTGGCAGTGCCAGGGGAACAGCTGGACTGTCTAAAAGGTCTTTTAAATAATAAACAGTTCTATGATCCTAGCAGGGAAGATAATTGAAGTTTTACAGAATTGCTGTTTTTAGCTCTGTGTTACATTGAGACATGATCATACCAGCTCTTTAAGGCCAGACCAGCAAGGGCTCAGCATTAGACTGATGAGGTGATCTTTAAATTCAGGGCATAAAACATGTCACAATAAATACTTTGGGAGGCTTCTGGAGCTCACTGCAAATACCAAGTCATGTCTCCTGGTGTGCCCTGTATTTAATGCATGGTAGAAAAATGCTGAACCCTCAGAGAGTGCTCTGAAGTAGTTCATATTTAACAGGAAAACAACACCCTACCACAAAAAGCTAATGCTAGTCACAGTGATAAATAATGTGAAAAACTCAGCAGCACTGATATCACTGATGTGAAATGATCCCCAACTCCAGTTCCCAAGGCAATTACCTCCCAGGGCCATAATTAGGTGTGCTATGAGCACAGCCTGCTTCTCTCAGGGTTCAGTTCTCCACTCTCTGAGGGCTCAGAATTGCCTCGTGACAAGAGAGAGGATGCCAGTTGTGACCATCTCTTATTCTGCATAATTCTTAGGAAATAGATATGGAATCTTCCAGACATGATGTGGGAGGTACCCAGAAATATATAGGCATGAAATAATCCATGATACAATTTAGTAAATATCATGTACAATACATTTTACAGGATGTAAACAAAACAAAACTGAAAAACCATGTAACAAGCAGTGAAAACTCATTTGGTAAACAAGATCCTTCAAAAGGCACCATTTGCTGTCCTCAGAAAGAGCACACCAATTTGAAGCACATAAGTAAGGACCATTATGAAAAGGATAATAACCATCTCATATTTATGCATGCAGCATAATGAACAGAAAAGCACAATAATGCAGATATGTTAGATTAGCATAATTTTATTCCACTATTCAAATGTCTAAGTTGAAAATGGGTTTTGTTTCAATTACTGCTTTCCTCCATAGATTTTAAACATTTTATTCAAAGCCCAGACTGTTTTATTTTGGTTTTAGCCCATGATCTGCAATTACCATCTACCTTGCCTCTCTTTTACCAATGAATACAGCTTTTCAACTACCCCAAAATGCTTAGGGGCATAACAGACCATTAGTTACATTGTCAAGTAATATCTTCATGACATTCCAGAAAGACTGGGTAAAATGTTTCTCCCTTTTCTGTATTTGGTTATATATTTAGCTTCTTCCTTTGCCTAAACAGTCCCTCTGTCAGAAATACAGTATTTAGAACCTTGAAAATTTTTCCAGAATATTTTACTCCTGTTAGACCCTGTGTTCTTTAACAATTTACATCCATTGAATTAGGCAATTGCATTTAACTTAAAAGTAGGAATCAATAGGTAATTACTGCACTTGAAAGCCTAACCTCCTGTACATTAAAGCCCTCCTTACTTAATTCATTTACTTGTATTCAGATTATCAAGCTGCTCCTAAATGAAAGCAATCATCCAAAGATGAGTAGTTTAAATTTTCAAAGAGAAGATAATAATGCCCTTAGGGAATTCTTCCAAAGGCTAGTCACCAACACCTTTACAGAAAACAATAACACTGAAACCTTGTATGGCTTTTTGTTTCACTTCAGGTACTGACAATCGTGACATTTGTTTGCAGACAGAGTTACAGGGTATTTTTCCTACCTCTTACTCTGCTGCTGCAAGAAAAGAAAAGATACTATCTGAAAGGCAAGTCTCACATGAGGCACTCTATCTACCTAGAAAATAATTTGGACTGTTCAACTTTTTCTGTACCTTTTCTCAAGCACACCAGAACTGCTCACATGGCTTAGTTAAAAGGCTGAGTGCTGTCATCTAGAGAAATAAAATTCCCTCTGCAGACTCTCACACCCATTTGCTTTCACAGTGAAGGTTAGACAATCCTCTTTGGCCACGATACAGCTCAGAGAATTTCCTGGTTTAGAACATCAGTGTTCAATTCTGCTAGATCTTCTTGCACCCCAACATTAGCACACAAGCAGATTTTGATTTCTAGCTTGTTCTGACCCCAGACATGTAAGCACAATTTCACAGCTTTTCCAGTTAGTGGTGCTGGGCTCCAAGGAAGGCACTGAGGCACTGGGATGAGTTGAGAGAAGGGACAGGAGCAGGGGAACAATTTGGTGCATGAGTCTGAGGAGCAGCTGAGGGAGCTGGGGGTGTTTGGCCTGGAGAAAAGGAGGCTCAGAGGAGACCTTACAGATCTCTAAGGTCCCTGGAAGCATCTTGGGGCCAGTTCCTTCTCCCAGGAAATGACAGGGTGAGAGGAAATGCCCTCAGGCTGCAGCAGGGCCAGTTTAGAGGGGATATGAGGGGTAACTTCTTCCCTGCAAGGGCTGTCAAGTACTGGAACAGGCTGTCCAGGGAATTGGCTGAGTCACCATCCCTGGAGGTGTTTAAAGCCTGTAGATGTGCCTGGGAACAGGATTTAGATTGAGGGGGGTGTTGGCACTGCTGGGTTGTGAGTTGGACTCATTGGTCTTCAAGGTTTTTTCCAACCTAAATGATTCCATGATTCTAATTACTGATCATTCAAGCAATTGCAAAACCCTGAAAAAACTCAATGCTATTGCTTTAAAGAGAAAATGGAAGAGCAGATATCTAGAAGCAATTTGATGATTAAACATCTTCTGTATCAGAACAACAAAATTGCACTGACTGTATTTAACAGACAGGCAATACCCAGTGACAGATACTGTAGTACAGCTCAAACAAAACCTGTTTATTGCAGAGCTGCAATTAAGAGGCCAGGGAAACCAGAGTGCAGAATTATTGTAAACATGTGTCTGATAAGATAGGGTGCTCAAAACTAACAGGACATGAGAAGAGACAAGAGCCCTCACTGTATCCTTGGGATAGGAATTGGTGCAAGTGCTGTGTGTGCATATCCTTCCAGAACAAACTGAAAGCTACCACAGTTTATGGACAATATGGATAACAAAGGCATAAAAAAGGAAAAAATTCTTTAAATTTCTGTTTCTTTTCAGCTGAAAGGCTACCTGAATAAGATGTTCAAAGCTGTTAATATAATTACCTTACTAAAATCACTTCCACAAACTAGCTTGTCAGCCAGGGAGTAATGAAACAATGAAACTTAGAAACTGAAAAGAAATTAAAACTACAATTATACTAATCATATGCTAACATATTCCCCATTTTACTATCTCGACTTGCTTCTGTAGTAAAGCACTCAAAACAGTTTCCTCATAGACAGCAAGAGAGAATCATGTCTGCACTAGTTCTTGAGGCAGTTGAGAAACTAATGGTAATAACAAAAACAGTCATTTAATTACCATGCTAAACAACAATTTCAAAAATTTTCAAATCTGTAGCTAAACATCAGATTTTTGTTTCACAACCCACAGTCCCATGGTTTTGTATCAGCTGACTTTTAGTGACTGTACATGTCTGGTTTGGCACAGCTTGTAGTTGTTGAGACTTCTATGAAGGCAAAGTCCTCCTCCATAGTCTATATTTGCTTTTGCTCCATTTCACAGCTTGATTTGCTGTTAGATGGCATTTTTTGCCCAGCAGAAATGAATTTATTTCTTTTAGCACAAAACCAGTCCTTCCCTAGAAGGTCTGATGCAGTAACATTGCAATACAGAAAGGATACACCTCTTCTCAATGTGGTATTGGCCTGTTAAATACATTGTGACTTGTTTAATGAAGCTTTTATTTTATTAGACAAAGGAAGTAGGATTGCTCAAGACTAATCAGTTGAAACTCAAAATATCAAACAGCCTCCTGTCTATTTGTATGTTTATATGTATATAAAGTTATCGGTTCAATACTCTGAATTCTAGGAATTCCATGCAATTAAATAATCCACAACAATAGGGAATACAGTTAATTGCTACTTAACCAAAATACTTAAGGATCTTGTCAAGGTTAAACAATTCCAAGGAATTGACTGTCTTTTTACTTGTCATTATGTTATGGATTTCTTTCTATTGGAAGATCGTTTGCAAAGCATCTCTGCAGTGAAAAGCTAAAGCCACAAGGGAACACCTCATTTCTCCACTGCTTTTAGTCAGTGCCTCTTTATATGCAATGAATTCCTGGACTCTGTCATAACCATTAGTAATTCTGCAATTAATTTCACAGTATGGAACTTACATTAATTGTGCACACACCTCCCAAGTATCAATACTTTTACTTTCTTGGCAAACCTCAAAGTCAGAAGAATTGAGGAACTAAACTATCACCTCCTCCTAACAGTGAGGATTACTGATATTAATACTCATACTGAAGTCAGTTGACTTACACATGAATTCAAAACCATTGGCTTTCATCTGGAAAAGATGTTGATAAAAATCTGTTTTGGTTAAGTAAAATAAAAGTCTAAATCAATAGCAATTTTTTCCCAGGAGTATTTGCTTCAGTTGGTTGGAGCTGGGTTCAATAATTCACCCTTCAAAAAGTGAATGTTGAAAACCTTTTCCTACTCTGACAAGTCATCCTATGGGAGGGAATGCATGGCCGTGCCTTGTCTCAGCAAGTAAGAAACCCTCCAAGTCTGGACCTAAGGCCTGATGTTACTGAGGACTGGGGAAAAGCCTCTGGCCTGTCTTTCTACACTCCAGTCAGTACCTCAGCAGTGTCAGAATCATTTAGTCAAAACATGCCAGAGCTAAAGTCAGAATCTAACCAGATATGGGATGGCTGCAGGTATCAGAATAGAGAGCAAGAGAAACAATCCTCTATCTAACACCACGTATTGATTCTATTATCCAGCACTCATTCAGACTTGTAAAAGCGCTCCTAAATTACCTTTGACAGAAAATACATTCTTCCAAAGCAGTGTTTACTCACATGGTTCTACATTAATAATCAGCAAGGAAAACAAGAGCATAAGATTAAAATGCCTTTGAAGTTAGCAAATATACATCGCCTTACTGGGTATTGGTGTTCAGGAAGATGAGAAAAGTGTGCACCTTTACATGATGTGTGAAATCAGATCACTCACAGATTACATTAAAAAACACTTGTCATTTGGCATAGCATGGATATCTACCTGTTTAACTGGAAAGGAATCCCAGAAGTAGCTCTTAAAAGTATTACTGTAGCTCCCATTAAGCTCAGAGGTTCCAAATTAACTGAGTTGGACTGAGACTATGACACAGGGTATTTTATTATATTTATGAAGTTCAGAGAAGTAAAATTTAAGCTGAAAACGTTGCTTGAAAAGCAAGAATATTATTTTAGTGCTTTGAAAAATAATTTGTCCAGTCTCTCTGATCTCAGGTCTAAATCTTTCCTTTACTAACAGTGCTATGTTCCTGTGTCATGAAATGCTTTAAAAATGGTGATCACATACCCTAACCCCCCTCTCAGAAATGTACAGGACATACTTGGCTGTCACTTGTGTGCTTCACATCATCTTTGGGTGGCCACAGCACAGTTGCCTTAATTATCATCACTTTTTCACAGCAGAAGGTTAAAACTGTCAATTCCTTGCTCTTGGAAATCTAAAATATATTTATAAAATGTTCATATATGTGTCTGCTTCTGCTGCTTTAATGATGCAAATCTACATATTCACATGAAAATATCCATTTCATATTAAAAAGGTGACATTTTTGTTGACCAGATCATGCTGGAACAGAGGTCTTCTAACTTTACAGTTCAGCACTGTGATCCCTATAAGATATTCTCATTAACAGCTTTTTTAGTAGCTAAATTAACTTCATTCTTATGCTTCCACAAATATCTAAGTTTGCAGTCATCAAAAGTTTCTTGAAATGTTTATGCTGTTTTATTTTCCCTCTGCAACTATTTAACCACTTCTTTGCAAAGCTGGACAATTCTTTATCTTTAGATTAGCTGACAGTTTAGTTGCCACACAGAAGACTCATATGCAAGTGCACTGATAAATTGTTGAGATTCAGAGTGTCTCTCTTATAGCTTCCAGTATATTTTTATTTTAAAGTAGGAGCATTCATCCCTGTTTCAGCAGATCCTGGGACAGTTTGCACAAGGCCACATTTAATTAGGCATGGCCTCCTTGAAATTAAAGTCCTGATAATAAAAATGGTTTGTGTTGATGTGTTGCAAGATGTACCCACAAGAATGAGAGCACCTTAGCAGTGATTTCTTAACATTTAGGGAGTTTGTTATTGTTCCTCCTGGAAATTTAGGTACTTCTCCTTGTGCACTGCCTGGAGTGGATCAAAAACCTTCCCCTAAACCCACTGAGTGAACCAAGGCATAAAAACATGACAGATTAATAATTAATTATTACTTATGCAAACCCCACACCAGAAAGATATATAATTCACACAATTTTTTAAAAAATAAATAAATAAAGATTTGGTTTAGGAGCTTAGCAAACAATTCTCTTTATTCACCAAATTAAAAAATAAACTAATAAACAAAACCTCAACAACAACAACAAAACAGTAATTTCTTTGTTTCAAATCCAGATTACTCACAGATAGACTAGTTCTACTTCAGGTGAAAATCAAGCCCTGAAAAATATGCATAATAATAACAAACTCAAGAAACACTATGTAGACATCTCTTGAAACAAAGGCCAGTGTTAAGTGACCTGGATCACTAACTAGAAGTGACTTTTTTCTTTGAACAGCAAAAATTCTTTAGGCACTATGGTCCTAATTTAGTGCTTTATTTAGGTATTATAAGATAGATGATGATAGTCACAGGCAAAAAAAAAAAAGCATGGCAGTGTACTCACATACATTCATTTTCACAGTATATCTTTCTGCTGTGCTTATCATTACCATGAAAACACCAAATCACTACCAGAAGGAGTTTCCGTGAAGTAAAAAATGGATCTTGCCACAGAAATGATAGTTAGAGATTTTAAGGAGCTGGAGGAAATATAAATGCCTGCACAAAGTCAGTGAAAGGTCAATATTTCTTTCTGTAATACAGAGATATTACAAATGTATCCTAAAGAAGAAATATCCCATTTCTGTAGAATGGTGCTTCCCTTCTGAGACAGAAATTCCTTCAGTCTTAAAATGTTCTTTTTCTTATCTACCTCTGACTAATTAACATTGAGAGCTTTGGCTTTGTAGTGTATTTGCCTTGCATGTATTTAAATTGGTCAAGTAATAAGATATGACAATGCAAGTCAGGTAGTGATGAGAGAATCATTTTGCCTCTCCAAGAAAACGGATGAGAAGGAGATAAAGCCTCGTCCTTCATGCTAATGGGTGTAATTACCTATTCCTAGTGGAATAGGCTAGTTCCTATTCCCTGTGGAATTTCACATTCTTTTAACAAAGCCTGTGTTGCACTGATCTGCACAGAGAGTGCCAAGGTGCCTCTGTGTGTGCACTGCACCAACACAGGTTCTTCACTGTCCAACATTTGCACCTGTGTTGGGGAGGATGAAAGCTGAACAGGAAAGTCTTACAGACATAAATGCTTAGCAGAAGGCTCTCTGAATGTAAAACCTGTGAGTGAAATAGAAATGGAAGCAAGTTTGGATATAGAAGAATGAACAATGTCTAAAGTTAGAATTGCTGAGCCAGTTGTTACTGGACTGCTAAGAGGTCAAAGTCGAGTTGGAAGGAGGTTTTATGGCTGGAGCAAAGGATATGTAGACCACAAACAAAGATGTTTTTACCAAGCAGAAATAGATTGGATAAACAGAATTTGGATAAATGTAAAGAAAAAAACTGTGAAAACATCATGAAACTTAATTACCTTTACCTCCAGAAGTCAGTTATGAAAATATTAAGGTTTCAGATTTAAATAAGAAAATTCTCATTGATGAAGAAACCGAACATTGTTAATGATTTGTTTACGGATGGATCTGAGAAAACCCAGGGCTTAAAAGTAAATTTTAAAAGTATTTTATGCAGGTTTTGTTCAGAGTATGCCCTGAAGCCTTCTGAGTAGATCTTTGAAAAGGTTTTTTCACAAAATTGGTGGAGAGATCAAGCTAAAAGAAAAGGGGTTTAGGGCTAGACAGTAAAATAATCTCTGCAAACAGTTAAGAGCTCTGTGACACCACCTACAGAATTCTTAACTCTGAAACATAAAACCCCTCCAAGTTTCACCCAGGGAGCTGTCCTAATAGCTCAAGTTTTCTATTCTGAAATGATCAGGCTGGTTTTTGGACACCAGAAGTTTGACCAAAAATATATTCTCAGACTATACTGTGATTTACTTGCTCCTGGGATTAAATAACTTGTCCTTCTATCTGTCTACTTAAATTCCCTTCTCTAGAAGATTCCATTCAGCCATTCTCATTGTTATTTATTATAGAACACCTTTATTTTCAGAAATTAACGTCAATGAACTCCTGATTTTCTGGGAAATGACCTCTCCTTGAATCATCACTTGCAAAACTTCTGCTCTGAACCCAAATTCTGCTCAAGTTTTAGGTGGGGATTAGAAGAACAAATTTATCATCAAATGCTTATCAGAAATACCATACTCAACATTTGAACTGAAGCAACAAAGTATAAACAATCCCCTGCTTCATATTCACCACAAGAACCAATTTCTTTTTAAGTTCTGGTTAAAATTATTCATCCATTAGGATCATGTACTCCTTCATGGACTATACCCATTTTCTGTGAATTGAGAGGAAGAAGCTTCAAAAGGGGTGAACAGCTGCAGCTCAAAAACTTTACTGGCTTTGCATTTGCAGAAAAGAATCCTGGCTCATGCTGAACTCCTGTTCCAAATTACAGCTCTGTGGGTCTCTAAAAGCCTTTGAGAGCTCTTTGCTCTCTTGGTCCACACAGCTAAAACAAAACAGTGTAAACAGACTGGAGCTATGATTTCAATGTTTCCATTTGCTCCAGATTTGCAACAGTTTGTTTTGCAGTTGTTTGCTTTTTTCTGTCTGCTAGTTTGTATGCAGAGGAAGATAAATACTGAGAACAAGATAAGCAAGGAAGACAATGCAAGCGTACAAAATAGGTTGTTTTAAAACAATGTAGAGTGAGATTTGATTATAAAATATGCATATAACTTTTCATATCTATGTCTCATGTTTTTAGGATTCACTTTACTTTTTATATTAAAAACATTTAGTTTAGTAATGGCTGAATGCTTGTTTTTATTAATGTAGGTTCTTAGGCACATAGATCACCAGTATGTTTAAACATTAATCTGCAACAGATGAATCTGTTTATATTTCCTTAGTTATAATTCTGTGCTAAAATAGTGTATGCAACTTGACTAATGACAATGAGGTTATTTTGCAGAACATATGAATTTCATTGTCATAAAACACTTCTTAACGCTTATCAACCTATTTTGTACACTTGTATTTATTCACTGCAGCTTTCTTTTAAAAAGATAATTCAATGTAAGTAAAAAAACAGTGATCATATCATATTATATCTCTGACAGTCTAACCTATCAATTACACAAAAGGCAATATAAGACTTCAGAAACAGACTTCCAGCACCAACAAGTTCCAAACTTTATCTCCCTCATCTTTTTTCCTAAACACATTTTATTTTGTAGCGACACAATTGTCTTGGACAACTGAGTAAAGAAATGCAGCACATTTACTACTGACTCAAGCATTTCAACCCCACGCATTTTACCCTAAGGTGAGTAACTACCATGTGTAATCCCAAAGTACTCCTTCCTCTGCTGCTCTGTTCTAGGAACCCCATGGTTATGAATGGCACATCCACTGCAGATATGCAAAGCACCCCTCTGACTCACACATTCACAGTCTTCACAATGTTAACCCATTTATTCCCTTAATTTAACTGAACTTGTAAAGGGATTTTGTATTTAGATTTCTTTTCAGGAGTAAGGGGGTTTGCGTTATTGTTTTGTTGGTTTTTTTAATATGTTAAAGGTTTCTACATTTTGAACTTTACAACCATTTGTATTTAAAATTCTAATTTTTTAATTATTGAACTTTAAATATCCAACACCCTCTCAGATACATGTGTCTGTGAACACATCTCTATTGTGCCCAATAAGCCTACGTGAGTGATTTACATTAAACCAGTATTTATATTCTGGAACTGGATACCACAAGTCTATTTTCCTTGTACCACATCCACTGTCAGGAGAAAAACTGTACAGTTGCTCCTGCATAGTTTAAAAAGGTTTTCACTGCAGAACAGTTCCCTGAATTTTGGCAGATATTTAGTGTCTCACACACATCATCACAGAGCAGCAATAGATTGAGAAAGCAGCCTACATATTCCTTGTCAGCTACAGTTTTACCTAGTCAAATATTCAGGGAAAAAACACAGCAGGAATAGCACTGCAGGAAGACAGAGTTTAGCACTAAGTTACAAGCCCAGATATGACTGGACTTACACAAAAAATGCAGTTGTGTAGGACAGAGGAGAAGTGAAAGCAGGAAAGGACTCATCCCTCCCTCTTTTCGTAGCCTGCTCTGGATGCACTGTGCCATCACAGTCATTTTTTCCCCTCTCAGTCCAGGTATCCAAACCAGCTCTGCTTTCCTTGCCTGTAGATTTTTATGCCCAACCCACTAGAACAAGCCAAGTCTCACTGTACCACCAGGTACGAGTGCTCCTTGTACAGTGTGTCCCCTCTCTGGGGTCACAGGAGGTTAAATCCTTTCAGTGGCATACAACTAACTGCAAATAATTGAGTGTGTCTGCCTTGCATAAGAAGAGTTATATGGAAGAAGCACAAGTTCAGTAAGTTAGCAGGAGCCTCAATTTACTTTTGATTTATTTTCAGTGTTGATGCTGCGCTTAATAGATTGTTGCTGGGGAGAGAGACAGTAAAAATTCCTTCTGGTAAACAATTTAGTTTAAGAATTAAAATTAGAGATAAATAATGATCCAATTTTGAGACTGAACGCAACTGAGAAGAATGCAAATTGAAGCATCTTGATAGCAAATTAAGTTGTTTCATTATCTTTCATAAATTGCTTTGGGAGGATTCACTCTTGGCTAATGAGTATAAAACTGAAGACCAAATTACTTTTTTTTTTTTCTTCCCTGGGAGCTCCTGTCTTTGAGGTCAAAGGGAGTCTCTCAAAGTAACTCTAACAGAGCCTGGGCCCTTGTAGTTACTAGAAGCACCCATCTTCCTCATGCTAGCAGCCCTAAAAAGCATGTCAAAAGCCAGCAAAAATCGATCCACTTCTAATCCATTTCATGGTCATTTCAATTAGTGTCCTTTCTCTCAGAGGTCTTCACAAAGCAGGAGGTCTATTGCTTGCAAAACAATATACACTCACCATACCATTGAAAGTTTAAATGAACATACACAAAAAGGAAAAACTGTACCAAAAAAAATTAGAATCAGTCAAATTAAAAGAGACTTTTGAAGGTCATCTGATCCATTATCCTGCTCTTAGCATCACTTTTCCCAGGAAAAATGCAAACAGCATATGATTATATTGAAAATGTATTGTAAGAAATATATATAGCAAGCAACTCCAGAGTCATAACAATAAGTGCTGTATGGATGCCATTACTGCATTGTCATAATCACTATTAACCATGATAATGTGGGAGCAGCCAGTGATTTCTATTCTATCAAAAACACACAAACTATAGCCCTGCCAATGGAAGTTCCTACCCTCCAGCCCAGTTTAAACCAGCATACCATTGACCCACAGTGATGGAGCCACCACTCCTGACCCAGCCCAAGTCCCTGGGCCTTGGCCAGGGCTGCCCATGGCATTTCTGTTACTGGCTCAGGTGTGTCAGGAGCGTGGGTTTGGATGCTGTGGCTTAGGTGGGGGCACATGCCCATGGCCTTGTCAGTCACATCAGCCCCCAGATTGTTCCATATTTTATGTCTGTCTACACCGTCAGCAGCCTGACAGCCAGTGCATTTTCGATTCCTGCCCCAGGTGTGTCACAAAGAATGTGAAGTTTTCACAAGTATCTGTGCTTTTTCACCTCAGTAAGTGAAATTTCACCTAAAATATTTCAGCAGGATTGCTGTAGGGCACAGCTGTCACATAAGCCTTCACTGTAACAGTGACCTGTGCCTTCCTTGTTTTCCAAGCTCAGTGAAGAGCTGGAGAAGTGCAGACTCTCCTTGCACAGAGCAGGGCAGGCAGCAGCCCATGCTGCACTCCAAAGGATGTTCTCCTCTCCTCCTGCCTTGGGAAGTATGGTTTTGTCAGACACAGGGGTACCTGTGAGTGTGTTCTGATTGATCTGGTGTATGGATTTGGGGAGCAGCAGAGTGTTTCATGTCAGTGGCTGCCATAGCTGTACACAACTGTGCAGCCAATGAAGGTAGCAGCAGCTGCAGCTCTTGGGAGGAATAAGGGTACCCAGGGGCAGCCTGTGAGCAGCTCCCCTCTGAGCAAGGCACCAACAGCCACCGTGTAATGTTCAGCTGTGAGAGACAAAACTGGCTCCGCCAGCACTTCAGCAAAACTGGTTTGGGCCCACAAAAAAGCCTACATGAACTCCAGAATGTACCATGGAGATGAGATATTCGTATCACTGCTTGCTTCCCTTGTCATAGGGGTCTCAGCCTCCCCCTCCTCAGATATTAAGCACTGATTTCACCAGAGTCACAATGCAGATCAGACTCCTGACACCTTATTTCTTTGGGACTGCTCAGAAGCTCAAGAGAACTTCCCAACTTCATGTGAAGTAACAGAACAAAAATTTCAGGTGTGGCATCTCCACATGCTTTGGTTCAGTGCTTCCATAAGTAAAATAAATTTTTCAGATTCAAAGAGGCTGTTTTTAAATAAGACACAGAATATTGAAGTATTTCCAGAGTACCTTTTTCTAAACCCTTCCATGGATACTGGGGAGTCACAGTAGCTTATTTTTGATCTCACAGTTTGCCAATTTCCATAATTACAATCTTACAGGCTTTGGTTTTCATCTTAGCAGTTCCACTCAAGCGGCCCTCATTACAATTTGTATCCTAACCCCAGGATGCTGCCAAGAGTTTGGAACAGTGACATAACCTGTCCTGGAATTCACACTGCTTTCATTTTACTGTGAGTTCCATACTGGATGCCATTCTGTAGCTTTCTGTAGAGGTGTACTTTGGAAAGAGTGTAGCACTGGGCTTACAAGGCTGAACAAAATAACAAATGAACTACCAATCTCAGAATTCCATATCTCTCTCAGATTTTCTATTTTTTCTACTTCAGTTAAAAAGGCAGTAATTCCTAAGAACCAACAAGTTGATACGCTTCGAACAGCCACCACCAGATAATAACCTGACTCTCAATGTATAAATTTGATGTGGAAAAACAAAATGTGAGCAACTATTCTGCTTACTTTGAAACACATCAGTTAGTTTATTATTATCATTAGATTCAACCCTAAAAAGAAACCAAAAAATAAACCCACACAGAAGCTGCTGCTGGAAGTAGTGTTATGCAAAGAAAACAAGACAACTATCCATATTGCTTATAAAAAGTTCTAATAACGCAAGGTTTCTCATTCTTGAAACCTCCACATGGTAGAAAAGATAAATGGAAGCTGTCACAGCCTTAACAATGGAAGAGCTAAAAAAATCCATACAAAAAGCACTCTTAACTCTTCTGATATATTCAGTGATGTATCAAAACATGGTACACATGATGCTCAATGTGTACTTTGGCCACCATTCGATACAGAAGCCTGGCTAAACAGACTGGTTTGCACAATGAGCACAACAGATTAACAAAGTAAAACACCATTTTATAGGTACATGTATGGGGGCCACTAAGTTTTATGCCTTGTCTTCAAGAGCAGCCAGCACTGCCTTGGATCTCTGGATGATGAATGAATGGTTGGCATGACTGCCCTGCACAATCTCCTCTGTGAATGCCAGGAACAGCTCCCTGTGCAACGCATGCAGCACCATCCTGACACTCACAGCCCTGCAGAGGCTCCCACAGCAGCCATCTCACCCTGTGCAACGCATGCAGCACCATCCTGACACTCACAGCCCTGCAGAGGCTCCCACAGCAGCCATCTCACCCTGTGCAATGCATGCAGCACCATCCTGACACTCACAGCCCTGCAGAGGCTCCCACAGCAGCCATCTCACCCTGTGCAATGCATGCAGCACCATCCTGACACTCACAGCCCTGCAGAGGCTCCCTCCAGCACCCATCCTGACACCCACAGCTCTGCAGGGGCTCCCACAGCAGTCACCCCACCCTGGGCCTGGCTCAGGAGCCCCTGCAGCCCCTGGGCACCTCCAGCCCTCCCCTGTGGCAGCAGCACATCCTCCAGCCCTCCCCACACTGTGCAAGGTGCAGGGGCTGTTTCTTAATTGTACTTAAGCAGATTAAATGACAGGGAAATGCTAGCCCAGTACTGAGATTTCCTTGACTAATGCTGCTTTTCAGTGACTTTATTGGCTCAATAGGAGAAGACTTGCACCCAAAAGATATCACGGTACTGAAAGTCATATGTGTTAAAATGTTAAGAAGGAGCAGGAAATTCACTGTCATTAGAGCCAAGTTGAATTGCTACACCTTAAACTCCTAATTTTTGGATTCAAATCAAGCCTTACAAAATAATATGTTCATATAATTTCTGACTCCTGAATCCTCATTGTAGACTGCTTTAAAATAGTCATAGGAAATGTGAGTAATGAGCAAATACTTCATCTACCAGAGATTGATCATTCTGAATGGGTTTTCAATGATTATATTATTTAATAATTAAATATAATTCAATACTATTTGACTGGCATTTTTCAAACCTGAAGAGCTAAGGAGCAAGACAGTCTATTTATACAAAGTACATAGCACAACTATACAGCAATTAATCAAAAGCTCTTTCAAATTATTTTGACTCATCCTTCACATCTAGAATAGAAATCAACAACAGGAAATACTTACATTAAAGTAGTTTTGAAATCAAGATAATTACAGAAATTTCTGACATCTTCAGGAAATAAGCAAGAGCAAAGTTTGCCAGATTAAATCTCTGTAATGTGAGGTTCATTTATCAATAAACTGAACAGCTTTGTCCCCCCAAACATTCAATAAAAATCCTTCTAAATTATCATTGAGACTTAATAGGTGTCATAGGGCTTTATAAAATGTATGGGGTTTTACATTATGCTGCATATAAAAACATCTCCCTTAACTTTTTCCCCCTGCACTCTTCATTCGTGACTTTTAATTGAATGAAACATCAGAAGTTTTAAATTGCTGCACTATAACATGAAAGAGGATGTAGTTCTGCACTGCAGTATTAAAATTCAGATCTGCATTACTTCTCATTCTCCTCAGTTAAGATTTTTCCCAAAATACTGCCTCTGCAAATGCCAGAGGAAAATAATCAATCTTTAATACAGAAAGATACAAACTTTCTATTGATTTGTTGGTCTAATCTGATATCTAAATGTAAATTATTCACTTCAGTAGCTTTGTTTTTAAGTCATTAATTAAAAGTGTGACATATAATAAGCTATTAGTTTTGTTTCTCACTGTTTTTGCTGTACCTATATCTGATGCACCATAAAGAACTACTCAAATCCTATAGTTTTAGGAGCCCAAAGTTGCTAATTTTCTGTACTGATCAAAGAAACCCCTAAAGGCTCTAACAGATGATAAAAAGATCAGGATATGGTTCTGAAAAGATGAACAAGACCCCACATTATCCAGATTTTACCATCAAGTAGCTGTGGAGGAGGGAGGTGAGTGAATGGGACTTCCAGTGGGAGGAAGTTCACCCAGTGAGAGGAAAAGCAGCCAGGCCCTGCTGAGGGGTGTGGGCTTCATCCTGCAGGATCAGCTGCCCCTTGTGCTGCTGGGCCAGAGGGACACGGGCACTGGGCAGCACTGAGGGAGCAGTTAAAGCCTGCAGGGGAGGAGGGGATGCACAGAAAAGCTCTTCTTCCCAAGCTGTTTATCCAGGCTAAGGATTGCTGGAATTTACAGCTACCTAAAAGTCTGCTCCAGCAAGAAAGGCTGGTTTATCTGGTTTGCATCTCTATTCCTATCTAGTAGGGGATGACGGGGTTACATCTTATTCTGTGGCAAGCCAATAAAGATGTAAACATTTATCTTTTTTTAAAAAATTGTCATGAGACTATTGTGCATCAGTGACCTTGCATCACTGATATCCAGGCTAGGGATCTCTGGAATTTACATCTACCTAAAAGTCAGCTCCAGCAAGAAATCTGAGCACAGAACACAGTTATACAGCACTGCTTTTGACAAGCAGCTCCTGTGAGTTCTGCGTGTGATTGCTTCCTCCAGCACAAATGGTGAGGTGCTGGTAGAGCACTGACACTCCCTGCCCAGGCTGCTATGAAATCTGCATTTCTGATGCACTGACAGACTGAATCCCAGCTGGGGACACATCCTGCACTGAACCTGAGCTCTTCCCTGAAGGTTTGGTTAGAACCATGCCATGTTCTGGGGCTGTCTCTAACACAGAACCCAGCCATTTCTCTGTCCATAAAACAAATGAAAGAGGAAAATCTTCCATGTTGTTCATGGCATTTGGACTCATTGAAGGACAATGTCAAAAAAAACCCCCAAAGTTCAATTGTTCAATTAAAGTTGATTTCTCTAAATCCCATTTGAAAAATGAGAAAAATAAAACCTTCAGTAAAAAAAAAAAAAAAAAAAAGTTCAAACTACATTAAAGTAATTTTAAAGTTCAGCTAAAAGAAAATAGGGCACATACCAACACCACCACTACAAACTCAACATCAGATCTCTTGCAGGAAGCATGATAGCAATGGCACAGATACATTTATAGAACATTAAATAAGAACTGTTGTTATAAAAACCCATTTATTGCAATTTATATGTACTTTGTATGTAATTTGTAATCCCCTCCTCCCCCATGGAATTTTCATACCAAAAAAAAAAAAAAAATTAAAATAATCCTTTAATAATAATTTTCTCCTACTGGTTCCAGAACCAGCTGCTGGGGAGCATTACATGGTATGATCCATATTAGTTTAATATTCCATCCTCTGGGACAAAATTCAGCTTTCTACAGAGAAACTGCACAAGGTCAGGGTGTGATTTCCATTTGTCCAAATGTTTTGGTTGAACTGTAACTCTGCAAGCACGACATTTACTCTGCCAGTGGTGTGAGACTGACAGTTTTAAAGACTGCACAGAAAATTTGCATGCAAGAACAAAGGCAAGCCAGAAAAATGTCAGAGGATGTGAGAAGGAACAAGTTGGGCAGCTTGGAAAGCTCTCATTATGAATTTGAGCTGTGCTTGGCTCAAACACATTTGGCACCAGCATAAGCACTCTGTTAGTCTTTATGCTTCTGAAATATTCACAAGTCCTACAAGGACCAAAGTAGTTTATTTTCAATTTGCCCGTTTTCCTAAGCTAATTAAATATCTATGAAAGCAAGTTGTGCTTACTGGAATTCAGCTTTTCATTTTTATACGGATAAAATGACTAGGATTCAAATGATAATTCATATTGCTTTGTTCATCTGTATATATCAAATAAACATCTTTTTCCCTCCATCCAAATAATCTCTAAAAACAAACAATTTAATTATTTTGGTTATGAAATCTGTGCAGTGATATCCCAAGAGCTGAAAGGCAAGGTCACTGATACACAATAGTCTCCTGACAATTTTTTTAAAAGATAAATATTTACACCTTTTTTGGCTCTCCACAGAATAGGATGTAACCCAGTCATCACGTACTAGACAGGAACAGAGATGCAAACCACAGGAGTGCTCCCATGTCCTGTCTAAGCAGAGCAGACAAATTGTTTTAAAATTTTAAAAAAAGCAGCATCTGGTTTTCAGCTTGCTGCTCAAGGACTAGACTAGTGCTGAGTGTTAGTGAGCCCAGGAGTCAGGCTGATCTTACATTTTTATTGTTTAAACATTTAAACAATAAAACAATGAACATTTTTATTGTTTAGCTGGAGTGTTGCAGTTTCACCTTCATTACCATGAGCAATGTCTCATTTCCCGTGTTCACTGAGCTGGGAGCCAAGCTTTTGGAGTAAAGAAAGTGTTCAAGAGCTGGGGAGGTGACAAATGTGTGATTTCAGAGCACAGCTGCACACAGCATCAGCTGTCTGCTTTCCTAGCACTGATGACATTAGGGGGAGGTACAAACCTTCATCTCATGAATATGCAGGAGGGCAGGTGCACACTCAGATCAGCTGCTTGGTCAAAGAACAGTTGCAGTCTTTTTTCCACTAAAAAGTCACTGAAAACTATAGTTTTCATCATACTTCTTTTTTTCCCTTCGAACACAGCCATGGGACTTCCAAAAACAAAAAACAAACCCACAAAACAAAACCCCACCAACCACACAAATCAACCAGTGCTGTAGCTCAGAAGGTGTAGTTTTCAATGGCTCATGCAAAAATCCTTCTAGTAAAATCATAACCTTCTCGTCCTTCTCAGTAAAATCATAACCAGCTCTTTTAACTTACAGCCTCGTCATTTCTTATTAATTAGAATCCAGGGTGGTAGATCTTAAGACTTTAGAAGAAGAATCCTCTGAATTAAATGAGAAAGGAGTCTAAGTAATGAATATATAAAATTTTTGACTGGTTCTTCATAACTGCCACAGCTACTGCTGAATCCCTGAAAAGGCACATTCACCATTTTTTCTCAAGTTCCTACAAAAAACCCCACAAGTATTAAACAGGGAAACCAACTGTTAAAGAAGCTGATCAGAGCCAAGAATTTTGCAGTCCAGAGAGTCACAGATGAGACTGGTTTCAGCTTGCTCATGGAGCCTTACTCCAGCTGACACCACAAAGCTGTGGCCTGGCCTTGCTAGAACAGCAGAAGGGCTCTAAGCAGAAGATGAAGTCCCAGAGATGCAGGATGCTGAGTGAGATGGATCTGGACACGAGTCCATTTGCAGTTCAATATTCCAATGATACAAGGGACAGAAGGAATTATACAGAGCCTTTGCCATGGCATGGGAGCTGGTAAGCTGAGTTGAAACCTCATCAAAATGGTCTATTATAAGCCAAATAAAATTATTTATTACTAGGACCTATGAACTCAAAGGGTTTTTATAGGAGTGTTCTTTTGCCCTCCACAGACAGCACTGAAGAAGTTGAAGTCAAATGTTCCATGCATATAAATTAATAGCAGACAAATTGATTTTCAGGTAGGGAGAACTCCAGCTTTTTACTTTGTCCATGTCATTAGCATTTTAAATGGGCTTTTTCTGTAGGGATGCTGGAAAGTTAAAGCCAAGGCATCAGTGCTTCCTTAGGTGGTGCCACTTAGGAGCAGGCACTGAGATGGAGTTTCCCTGGTCCTGCATGCTTCTCCTTGAAACCCTTATTAAGGGTTTCTTACCTTGTCCCTCTATTCCAGTCTAAACAGAAAATATCATTAACTTGGGAACTGAGAGCATCTCAGCAGCCTCTGAGCTCAGAAAAGCTTTCACAACACTGTGCTGCCTGTGGGGCACAAAGCTCCTTTTGTATTGTCAAAGCAAAAGGTTATCTGCAATGAGGCAGAGATAACTCCTTGGAAAATAATGTTTTCCTTCCAATAACCCCTCCCCATGAGAGCTATTTCTCTTCACTTCCTTTAACACTTTGCACAGTTTGATCTATTTGTTTCTCCTTATTGCACTGTTACAGTCATTGCTGAAACTGTACTGGCCCCATATTGCAGCAGAGAATTTACAGC
Source organism: Cisticola juncidis (assembly GCA_013400215.1). Taxonomy (NCBI): domain Eukaryota; kingdom Metazoa; phylum Chordata; class Aves; order Passeriformes; family Cisticolidae; genus Cisticola; species Cisticola juncidis. The sequence continues at coordinate 6,824,650 of VXBR01000779.1, forward strand.
AGAGCTTTTGAAAATTAAAAAAAGAAACAACATACATTTTATCTGGAGCATACAGTATATTATAAAAAAAGAAAAGAATAACCCATGGTAAAGGTCTCAGCTCAAATAAAACTTTACTAGGTTGTGCATCATGGAAGTTTGGACTTCACCACTCCAGGACTTCCAGGAAACCTCACTGAATTTTGTCATTTCCATCCCACCCCACATCCCAGCTGCCAAGGTTTTGCAATAAATATTAGACCCTAGAGAAACCTCACTTCTCTCTCTGCCATTCTTTATCAGGTGTAGGTCATAACCAACGCACTTGAAGCTTTGAAAAATATTATACATGACTCACATTTAGTAGACTTCAGTCTTGGACTACTCTGGGAGGCTCCTGTTCTGCTGTTTGTGTCCAGTTTCTTCATGAAATCCCTGCTGCTTCAATCTGTGCCCAGCACACACCTCAAGAGAGCTGCTGTTCCATGGAGGGAGCATCCACCCGAGCTGCACCTCTCCATCTCTGTTAAAAGAAATGGCACCCTTAAAAATGGGGAAAACCAAGCACACAGAAACACCACACCACAAAAAATCCACACACACAGCAAAACTACCATTAATTTTGTTCCCAAAAACCCAAACCAATAAAAGTGTTTTATTGGTGGTGGGTTTTGGTGGGTTTTTGTTTGGTTTTGGGCATTTTGGGTTTTTTGGGGGGTTTTTTGTTGGATTTGTTTTGTTTTGGTTTGTTTGTTTGTTTTTTGGGGGTTTTTTGGGGTTTGTTTTTTTGGTTGGGTGGTTTTTTGGTTTTGGTTTTGGGTGTTTTTTTGTTAATCAAGAAGTCTGCATGTACAGTCTATGTCCTTTAAGCTGGGTAAATGGATAATGCCTAAATGGGTGGCATAGCTGGATAAAAATTTGATGTTTAACTGACACACATCTTTGCTCAGGTTATAGTTAAAATGTATAAGCAACGTGACAAAATACAAGAAAAAGGCATTATATTTTAGAGCCCCAATTCTCAAAATACTTTGGTCCTTCAATGTTCTCAATGTCCTTTTCTTTTGCTTCAGTTTCTTTTCACACGCAGCAAGACCTGTATTAAATACTAAATTGGTAAAGTTCCACAATTGGGTTCAAGTATTTCTACAGCCAGCTTGAGATTTGCAATCAGATGTTTGAGGAAGATTTTACAGCACGTGGCATGTTAAAATTAATAAGAACATTCCCAGTATAAGTGGACTAGAAATCTCTCTTCTGTGTAGGACTGCTACAATAAAATCTCTGAATGTCCTGATTTTTATACTAAATAGTCACAAATATCTACACACTGAGTTTTTACTCCCAAGAAAGCAGAACCATCACTTAGGCAGCCAAACAGAAAAAATGTGAAGAAAAAGCTTTGCAGAGTTTCTCCTACAAGTGTAATTATTTTGTGTGCAACACGCATGCACAGCAAAATGAAATTTGAATGCTGCCTGGAAATGTTCATCACTCAGAACTTATTGCCTGCTAACAAAGATGTCTTTATATCAGATCATCAATTCCAGGGGTTTTTAATATTCTAAATCCCTTGAACTGGACATTTTTTAAAATGCTGAGGTTAGAAAGATCAAGAACATATCTGGAAATTTTATTGTAGAAATGAGAATTTTCAAAGTCAACTCTATTATTCCACAATATTGATAATTAATGAATATTAAGGATTAAAGACATTTATTGTTTTTCATTCTTATAAAAATGGAAAAACTCTGAATGCCAAATCCTAATGTTTTTGGAGGACAGAGGTGTTTGGGTTAGGTGAGAGTGGTCTACTACAAATGAATGAATTTTCTCCCAAGTCATTTAATTCTCCTCTGAAGAGCTGCTCCCTCCCTAGCAACTGCTGAGATTTCCTTTACTTAATGTTTATTCTACACTCCAGAAAATTGCCAACCCACCTCTGAGACATCCCATTACAACCCTGGGCTTTCACCTCCTGCCCTCACCTTTTTCTTCAGTGATTCTGGCTTGAAATTAAATGTGGAGCACAGAAGAGAAACAAAAACTGCTTTTAGCTCTTCATATTATTAACTAGATATAAGGAAAGTATGCAAGATTCTAAACATGAGATTTTAGTAGAAGGGCAAAGCCCTCAGACCAGGCCTGCCTTTCCATCCTTTTTAAACTAATCCACCAATAACATAAACCCCTACATATAGCAAAGAAATACCCTTTAGAGTATCCCCTGCATTCACATTAAAACTATTGTGTTAAAATTCACAATACTTCGTGAACACAGTACAAACATAAATAATCATTTCAAAATATCCTATATTAAAAATCTACTAAAATGTCAAATCTTGGATTTTAAGCTTTCCTAAAAGGCTTAAATCTCCCTTTGAAATGCTCTCTATTTCAAATGTAAAATTGGACATTTAGAGACACGTGTAAGGAAATTGCACTGTACTAGAAACACATTTTTGTGTTTTCTGATCAGCCGGAAATCACACAGAGCACAGCAAGGACTACAATATTATATGAATACACCAATAACTGGGAAAAAACAGAGAAATGGGCAGAACTGTTTAATGAGTGGATAAAACCACCCATACTTGAAAATAAAGTAATGAAGTTGTTTTCTTTAAACCAGAGGTGCATGTGAATATTTACTTTCATAAGTTTAAACTATCAGTTAATACCAAATGTTGCCTGTTCTTACCAACAGAAATCACCCAAGTTTTACTGATTTGAAAAAAAAAAAAAGCTTGCAAGTTATTTTCCTGTCAGATATGTGCTGACAGGGCATAGGTCCTCATTATATATTTTATTTTGCAATTGGTGGATTTCGACTCTGATTTAGTGTAGCTTGTATAAAATTCACTCTCCACTTAAGGCTTATTTTAATTTATTGGGTTTTTTTAATTGCCAAGCCTCAAGACTTCTTAAAAAGCCAGCACATCTAAATGCAGGAAAATTGAGTGTATTCCCTCTCACTTCTTCAACAGTTTCTCTGTGGATATTTACAAATGTGTATTAAAACATGCTGCTCTTATATCACAGAAAATATCAGATTCAAGCAGTTGTGGATTTTGTGGGTGACAAAAAATCTGCTTAGCTCAAGAAGGCATTTGTATTGCTCAGCTCTTTTCTCAGCTGGTGGAAAAGAGCAGTAGGAGGATACAGGAGATGGGAAGATGGATAAAGCAGAGATAAGGCGAGTGGCTGCTGAGCCGCAGTTGCTCTGATCGCTTCTGCAGAGTTTCGAGTTTTCCACATTAGCTACACTGTAGCAAAAGGTAATTTCAGTGCACCCAGTTCATTAGAAAGTCAAATAAGAAAGGATGAATGCCAGGAGATGAAACACCGAGCTTAATTCAGAACACTGCTTTCCTCATTCTGAAGTATTTGTAGAAGTTTAATACATGGGCTTATAGAATCCAACAAATACTGACAATTAGCATGAGAAGTAGATGATTAATAGCTTAAATGCAGGAAAACGTAGTTTTCAAAGGCACAAACCTGCCCACCACCCAGTGAGCAGCAGCAATGACTCCCAGTCCACTATCAGCTACCTCTGTAGCAGACACCCACCCCATGCTTCCCCAGAAATTCATGCAGTTTGGAAGGTTTAACAAATTCCTTGGAGCTACAAGGGCAGCTTTCATAACAAAAAACTACACCTAAATGGGAAAGAGGGTTATATTCACATCAGATGAAGAAATTTATTCTATTTTCCTGTATCTTTGCTAGGAAAGCTCAAGCTAGTTTGATGTCAGTGTTCTCAAGCCTTTTTTTCCTGGAGGAAATCTCTGGGGACAAGCAAGTCCAGCCTTCCACAGGCTCCTCCTGCAAACTCTGCTCCTGACAATGAGGCTGTGTCATATGCCAACATCTGGAATGACAGGACCATGACTTGGGTGTACACAGGCAACAGATATTTTCTTAGGTGTACAGCAATTCAAGCACAGAAGTCCTTAATTTTCATTTTGGATCTGATTCTATTGAAAGGCTTTATGAGCTTCTGGACATCTGCTAAGCAGTTTTCTCCTAATGTTTAATTGTCTGATTCATATACAAACCAAGAAACATTTGTTGCTCACCAGTGCTTGACAACCCACTCAGAGAAGAAGTTTTCCCTAAAATCCAGACTCAACTTCCTCTGAAGCAATTTATGACCATTTCCTCTCAACCAGTCCCTTGTCACCTGGAGAAGAAACCAAGTCCCCCTGGCCACACGCTCCTTTCAGGTGGCTGCAGACAGTGCCAGACCCCTCACAGGGGTGTGCTGCAGCCCCTTCCCCAGCTCTGCTGCCCCTCTCTGCACAGGCTCCAGCACCTTGCTGTCCTTCCTGCAATTGGGGAGTGTGGAGCAATTCCTCACTACAGGCACATTTAGAGTCCTCTGATTCTTCACTTCCTGTTAACAAACACAGCTCTATTCATTGGATTCTATTCTTGGGAGAAATAATTTCCTTGAAAAAATAAGTATGAGAGAGCAGCAAAATTTGTCTTTTTCCCCTGGGAATCTGCAGTTTTGCAGCCTGACCTTGTTTACAACTCGACTCTGTTCACATCGATTCATGCTTTGCATTTAAATATCTTACTGCAATAACTGTAACTCACATCATGTATCTGTATGTTGTGTTTCTACCCTCACATTGGAAATATAAACTCCTTTGGACAGGGATTAACTCCTCAGGACATGTTTTTCTGCCATCTGGCACACAGGAGTCCCAGTACCATTCCTCTGCAGAACAAATGAACGCCTCCCTCAGTGAAAATGCATGCCCTGACCTTTCACAGCCATTTATAGCTGACCTTTGCACTGTGCTGCCTCTGCTCATAACAGCTCTCCTCTCTTGCTCTCTCCAAAATTTCCAAAAGCCTCGTGGATGCAGGCTGCTGAGAGCCGTGGTTCCTGCAGGAATCTCTGGGAGTTGGAGCTGGAGCTGCTGTGCCTCACACCAGCAGACAGCCTCATTGCACAGTGCAGGTCCCTCAGAGCTCCCCGGTGTGTGTGGTGAGGGAATCCCTCCATTCCAGGCTACCCATTGTCACAGAACTGACAGCAACTGAGCTCTTAGACCCTGAGCTCCCTGAAATTAATGAAACCTTGGTTTTCGTTTTGATCAATACAGATGGAAGGAATTTGTGTATTAAAAAAAAGCTCAAAGGATTATTCTACTTGCATTAATGATGAGACGAAAGTCACACTTTATGCAAAACACATGAATATTGTCCAAAACACATAGCTGCAGATAGAGATACTGGTTACTGGCTGTACTCAAATATTCAATAAGATATTAATTTTCATTTTTGTCTATGCTCAATGCTATTTCAAAAAGTATCTCTAAGCTTTCAATTTAGTGAAAGTACTTAAGCAACCAATTACATACTGCAAAATAATTAATAACATGTGAGAAAATCAAAGAGCTCATGATCAAATGAATAGATTAAAGATTATTTATTCAAAACATTACCAAATATATAAGAGTATAAAAATATTCTCAAAAGCTGAAGTCACTGCACAGGTTCATGAGCAGAATTTCATGTGAATAATAATAATAATAATAATAATGAAGAATTCTGACTCAAGTTTTTAAATCCAGGAAATTCATTTCCATAGTCATAACATTCCAATTACAACATACTGTGTGCATATCATATAACAGTATTGTTTCTTTGCTTCAGAAGAAACTCCCACTTTTAATTTTCAGTGAGAGGCACAACACAATTTACACTTCAGTGATGTTTCAAACCCTAAGTCACCCTCCCTCTGACATTTCCTATTCCCCCTCCTCCCTGGTATGTTCCCTCTCAACCTCAAAGGAACAGCACTTTACACTCCATCTTTTTTAATTCACTTTGCTTGATCCTGAGCAACCAGAGACAGGCACAGTATCCCAAGACAAATTCTCACCAACTCTTTGTGCAATTGTGCTTCTTCCCCGGTGAAATCCCCTGCTGGATAGGTAATAAATTTGTCTCTCCGTCACCCTATGATCCACTAATACACTTTCTTGTTACTTTCTCATTTTCTGTGAAAACATTGGCACCACCGGTAGGAAGCTTGTTGCTAATTTCAAGAACACAAGCTTTCATCTGCAGATGAAATGTAACAGTGTTTGGACTGTGATGCAGCTGAAGGACATCCAATTTAAAGCAAGCAAACAGAACACTGAGCCTCCTCCTCTGACAGTGCCACTCAATTCACAGTAATGGAAAGGCATTAAGGACCCAGCAAATCAAAGTGTTTTCTTGTTATTCCAGTTTAAGTGTTACATGGAATGGGAAAACAAAGCAAAGGGAAGAGCTGAATCCCACTTAAAGCACGGAAAGGTCATGTCGTGTGTCCCAGTATCAACACCAATTACAAAAACCAGTTCACTTCAGCAACAGAAATGTTTTTAATACAACTACAAGCAAGCCAAACTCCATCCACCATCACAAATTATGCTTCCCAGCAGCTCCCTACATCTATTTGTGGTGCAGTCATTGCTGTGCTGAGCTGCTGGGGCGATGTGGGCTGGCACTTCTGTGACAAGGGACAGCAGTGACAACGCCCAGAGCCACCAGCACTGAGACAGAACCGTGCCTGGCACAGACTGCTCCAGATCATTCCCCTGTCTGCTCCTCCCTGGGCACCCAAAACACTTCCTTATCCATTTTCCTAACAAAATCATTCAGATGCAATGTTCTCTCCCAGTAAAGGTCACATATTTAAAGAAGTTAAAAACTTGCACCACTTTTTTGTACATTTGAACCACCTTTCAGAAAACCTTGAATCAAAAAGACACAATACAAATGCCACCATGAACATGGAACAGCAAAGATAAAATCGAGAAGCAATTTGAATAAGCAAAATCATTGTGGCAGATAAAAGCAAGCCTAGCTTTTCATCTCTCAACAGAAAATCAGGACTTTGGTTCTGTGGCCAAATTTAAAATTCAGAATATACAAATTTGAATTGAAATAGCAGATTTTTTTACTGTCCAAGAAACTGATGTGTTTCCTCCCTCAAGCCTAAACAGTTACTCTCATAAAAAATATTTTTTATGCCTCTCATTCATTTGGATTAGAATTTTCCTGAATTTTTCTTCAGTAATAAATTATTCAAGCATTGAATAATGTTTTTTCATGGCATTTGTTGGGTTGTATTTAACTTTACTTCACTTGTCCTAAAGTCACTATGACACCAAATTCACCATTTTTAAAAGAACTGTCACTGAAAGGAGTTAAATAAAGAGACATATAAAAGACACATCCTTTACATTACTAAAACTAGTCATGTTTTCATCCCTTCTAGTTAGATTACACTACAGGGGATGAACTCAATGCAAGACAAGAAGATGTTAAAGTCTCGTGACTGTTTTATGACTTTCCCTTGAGATAATGTTCTATGGAGGCAATTGTGTATTGCTTCTTTACTTTCAGATCAGATGCACCTCGAATACACTTATGAATTCTAAATATTAGTAATTAAATATTAACATTAGGTAATAAAATGCTGTGACATTACAGCAGACTAAAGAAAATACTGATATTCAGGTTTCAGATAAGCAGACTCCTTTTACAAATTCCAGAACACTGGAAATAAAGAAGAAGCCATCTTGCATAACAGAATATTTCAGCCCCAAATTATTTACTTGAAAGTGAATGCAGTTACAAGTTCCAATTCAGCAATTGCTCTGCCTTTTCAGTACCAACAGCTCATTCCAGCTGAGATATACATATTCATTTTGTGGTCTCAAATACATCTTTATTAATAAATTTCCATACAAACTTTCTCCCTCAAACTGCTCTTCTGGAAGGACAGAGGAAAAATGTCTATATAAACCTTGTTTATATAAGGTGATATTATTGGACATAGGAGTTTTTAGCTGGATCTGCACTCCATCAGTATGCATCAGGTTTCAAAGAACCTTTCAAGTACAGCCCCAGTAACTGCATTTTTGGCAAAAAATGAGGACATTCTAATCTATTCAGAAAGCACACCAAAAATTCTTCCAATCCACTATGATTTTGTTTCCATATATATATTCTTTCCCTTGGATTGGCTTTTTCCCAGGTCCATTTCATGAAACAATTTGAGTTATTATTCATACTGGTCAAAAGAAATCAGACTCTTTTTTTTTTTTTTTTTAGGTTTTTTGGGTGGAATGTCCTTGCATTATCAAAAAATATTTTTAAAGAGCCACTGGGGGACGGTTTGTCCTTGGATAGAGTGTGTAGAGAGTGCAGCTGCAGAGCAAGAGAAAGAGAAAACAATCAGTGCTAGCTGCTACCAATAGAAACCCCCATTAATAGCAGTTTCCTGGCAAGATGTTTGTGACATGTTCATCATTCACTTCCTGAGAACAGACTTCAGCATGATGAAGCTGGACAGGGATCCATCTGTCAGGGGGTCAGGAACCAAAGAGAACCACAACAGCTCCACACAAGCTGCCTTCCCAGCACAAGCAATTATAATGCAATCTGGTGAGGCAGAACCCTGGCTAGAGAGTGGCAGCTGAAACCAGATAAAAACACTTTGCTGTCTTTGAAAGATGTGTAAGTCCCTTGTTTAACGTGCTCCCCTTGAACTGTTTATATTTAAGAGGTTGTTCCACATCTCCACAATTCTCAGAAGACATTTCCTACTGACTGCAAGCCTGTTCATGTTTCTGGACCTACAATGTACAATGTCCAATGTACAATGTCCAATGCTGCCCTTGAATAATTTTTCATACACTCCATTAAAATTAGCAATTTAAAAATCACTGTCTACCTTTTCTACAACAGCATTCCCATAGAATTCTGAAAGCCCAATGCTCACTCCCAAGATTTTAAATGTCTGTCTTTGGTTAGCAGTGATTCCCTTTTATCTCTGCTTTTTTCCTAGGAGCACATGAGATAATGCCCCATTTCAGTGCTGTGCCAGGGCACCTCTGGGGAAAGGGTTTGTAATTAACTGCAATGCCACAGCTGACAGGGCACAAAGAAAGCTTTTGTGGGGATTTCAGGAACTTTCCAGCTATCTCATAGTCAAAACCCACTTTTGCTTTCATTTTATGCTAAGTATGTACATTGAGAAAAACATCCCACTCCATCTTCTCTACTAGAAAATTGTATTAGTGCAAATAATGGGACAGAATATGAGCTCAGGAGGCCATCACAGCTCCCACCATGGTTACAAAACAGTGTTAAGGCAGCTGTTATTGCTGAGATATCCAGGCTTCTATTGAACTTTCTAACACTCAATGTCTATTCAAAAAACAACACAAATGTGTCTGTAAGCACGTCTGCGGAAGACATTGTCTCTTTGTGGCCAAACAACTCATTTGATACTGAATTCCAGTGCATCCACAGTAGGTAGCACAATTTATTCTCATCCTCTGCTGATGATTTTTTTTTCCCAACATACATCATTGTATTTTTTTCATTGAAGGGAGGACAGTGAGTAAATAGAACTAAAAGAAGGAATCCAAATCTTTGTCCCTGCAGTGTGTTCTTACAAGTACTACACAAGTACATATGTGTGCATATCAATGCACACATTATATATATTTTCTGCTGATTAGTCAAGTAACCCAGCAAAGAAAAATAGTATGACCTTCAAAGGAAAAGCCTTCAGGGTTTTTGCTGTTACCTTATGTCAATCCTGTAGCAAGTTACACCTATTTGAGTTGTGACCAGGTTGCTAAAAGTTAAGTAAAGCCAAGGAGGGAAATTGCATTGAAATGTTTAGGATTAGTCCCATCATTAATTTGACCAAACATAAATCAAACTGGATCATTCATTCTGTTTGCTGGTAGGAGGTTCCAGGTCACTCAGGCACCTTTGCAGATGTAAAGGGGCCCAATTCTAAAGGTTTGTCAAGGTTGTTTTACAGAAGTTGAGATTCCCCTACACCTCAGAGAACTACTAAAGCATAAATATTCATGCTTCTCATTATATTTTTAAGTGCAGAAGTTTACATTCAAATTTCCTATATGAGAATCTATAGAATGCATGAACCAAAGAGCTTTTTATTGCCTGTAAAATTAATAATGACAGGCAAATTGAAGCACAGATCAAATGAATGCTCAGCTCTATGAGCTAATGACAGCAGTGAATTTTGAAAAATATCATTTTAAAGCCAGAATTTAGTGTTGTGTGGTTTTTTTGAAGGGTGAACTGACTCAGGAAAAAACCCAAAATCTAGGTGTTAGAAGACTTTTGTAATTTTTATGTCCACTATTAAATTCAAGAAAACTCAAGAAATTATTTCCCCTGCAGATAACATTCTAAAGTATTAGAGGATTTTGTACTGTTTACCCAAATCACTTGGTAATGCTCTTTTCAGTACCTGTAGGTACCCATACAAATCTTATGTACCCATATTCTCTATTTGAATCCTGTACTCAAGTTAAATGTCAAGATTAAAGGCAGATCTTCAGCACACAAGTAATCTCCTTTACAATGTGGATATGGAGCCACTAATCTCAAATCTGTAATCAGACATATTCCTAAATCTTCTTAGAAATCAGGTTTAAATACATCAACTCCAATCTTGAGCAAAGGCTGAAAAGCAGAGTAAAGGCTCATACCTGTTCATAGGCTCCAAGTTAACCAGATCCTGCGTAACCATATGAGCCCAGCACTAAACATGAACTGAAATCACTGGTTTATTCTGCAGCCATCTCCTATTATTCGGGTTCTCACATGAAATTTGAAGTAAGAAAGGCTTCTGCAGCTTTTGCTGCATCCACAGTACTCAAACACATTCTGAAGAGGCTTGGGTGTTTGATCACTGTAAGCCCCTGGAGTTCCTGGTAGGCTTCATGAAAAGACTGTCTAATCCAGATATCTCTAGATTGTCTGAAAGACAGAATTTATCTCCTTGTCATTTTACATGGAAAGTAGTACAAACTTGCTAACTACATCATTGCAAGCTGCAAAAAACATCTTCAAAAACAAAGAGGAGTCACTAAGGTTACAGGCAAGGTTAGAGTGAAATCAATTCCAAGTAATATGAAAAGGTGCTCTGATTCCTATGGAACATTAAAACTGGAGCAACACTCAAATATAAAATATTCAGAATGAATATAAAATAAAGACAGAGAAATTTTTAAGTGTTTAAACAGGTAAATTTCTTCAAAGGTAAAAGCACTTCTGTTTATTTTCATAAACCATAGAAAGAAGTCATTGAAAAAATTATAAATAAAACATTGCAGCAGAAGTCAAAGTCTCTGGTCACGTATGAGGGTAAAACATGTTTAATGCAATTCAAACTGAAAACATAACTTCTCAAAAATAGTCTTAGAATAGATAGATCTCAAAAGAGATCTGGAAAGATCCTTTTTATGGTACCAAATAAATCACAAGGGTTTTCATAGCTAACAAGAACGGTATTAGGATTTCACTATGTTGGAAAACAAAAGTAAAGACCTAAACCCTTTTGCCATTTACTGACGATTTTCACTCTAAGGAAAACTAAGCCCTGAATTCTGGAATAAACAAGAGCATTGTCCCCAGGCCAAGGCAAGCCCCCTGAGCAGGTTTTCAAAAAGAAGCATTTCACATGAAGGCACTGCTCTGCACTGGCAATAGAGCTGCAGTTAATGCAATGAAGTTCTTGTGTCACAGGACCTGCTCTCCACATCTTTCTCCACAGACAAGTTCCTTTCTTGATGTTTGTTCAACAACCTGTCACCCTTCAGGTCTCTGAACAGACAACATTGTCCTTTAGCAGGCTGCAAGTTTATCTACAGAGGGAATTTTGTGGGTTTTTTTCTGTAGTCACTTCCTAAGTAATTTATACATCCTACACCCCAATTATCAAAGTAATGTAGAATCTTGACAGCTCCCCATAAACAACCCTAGCTGCACCACCAGCAGAGCCCCTGCATTTACTACCAAATCTTCACATGGGAACTCCCTTTCTGTCCTTCATCACAAAGGCTTCCACTGTCCTCCTGAAGCTTCTGTCTCAGCTCCCTGTGACAAACCCTTTCTTGTCCGGTCTCCTCTCCCAGCTTCACCTCCCCTGGCCAAGGTCACTGCTGTGCTGTCTGCTCCAGACTGGTTTCTCTCTCCTGCAGAGCTCAGCCAAAAGGCAAAAACGAGTTCCTCATGCCTTTTGAGGTTACCACAATACATCTGATATCACTTTTTTGGCAAAAGATTGCATTTTCTTGTAATGTACAACAAACTCCCAAATTCTAACAGCAAATAACATCATTGGACATAAAATTCTGGCAAGCTTATTTACTTTCTGCAGTGCAATAGGCATGACAAGCTCCTTGACTTACACTGGAGGGAGAGCACACACATTACAGCAAGTGAACACTGTTGTTTTTCTGGACCTTCAATTCCAATAATAGTACCAAACACAAAGGACCTCCTGGCAACAGCTGTTGTTCTGCTGCTTTGCCTCTTCAGGTTTAATGGGTTTTTCAGACAATCCTTGGAAATAAGGCTTTACTACAAAAAAAAAAAAAAAAAAAGCACCTCCACCACAACTTCTCTCATTAAGCAAGGGAACTTCTCATCAAAGCCACAGCCTATGTTTATGGAAACATTTTGGTACCAGGACTTCATCTCACATGTAAATAAAGACATTAACTACTGAAGCCAGCTGCCTGTTTTGTAGATGAATTCCAACAAAACCAGGAGTGGTTAAAACAGAAAATCTTGTCATAAGCAGCAGTTATTTCACATATCTTTGATAAGCAAATGTCTCGACAACAGACAGTAAACACACTTTTCCTGCAGGACTTATTTCTTAGAACCAAAGGAAAACATGACCCAAATTAATTCCAAAACACCAGGAGTCCAAAACACCTTAGACTTGGGACAAAAGCCTGAAAGTTTGTTTCTCTAGCACTCTTTTTTAGGGTTTGGAGGCTGGGAGTATTTTCTCTGTGTTTTTGAAAGCTTCTATCTTAAACTGTGGGGAAAATCTTTCCTGTTCACCAACTGCAGCTCAGGTGGTTTTATTATCAATGTATTTTCCTTTCTTACTTATAAGCTTTTAATAAGAAGTACCTAGTATCTGTTGAGCTCAGTGAAAATACTGTTTTATAAGCACACATAATAAAGTGTGATAAAAAATTAAACAGAAGATATGATAGAGTGAATCATGCATGAAGTATGGAATGTAAGATAAAAGCGTATTCCTGATTAGCACAAGTATTTCTTGCTTTTGGTCAAGTCTAAAAATTCCAATTTTGTTAAAATGCCTTGAGTTCCATCAAAATCTTGTTATAGAAGCTACTTTCTATATAGTTCAAATTAAAACAGTTGCAGGTTTCTGGGCTAAAGCATCTCAGAATAGCTAAAAAAATTACAGAAGTCCTACAATGCTTTGTAGCCAAGGTGAAATTCAAATCTCAATCCATTGGTTTCCCAGCTTTGTTCAATATCTGGATTGCATTTACATCCTTCCAGGAAATGCACAATAAAATCCTGCCGTTTTCTAGTCACAAATTTAGTTCCAACTACATTCTGAAGGTGGCCATTTTCAGGTAGATTATGCATATGAAAATGTTATTTAGATTTCTGTTATCTACCACAGCTAAACCAAAGCTGTAACAAATTCATAAGCAGTATCCTTTAAAATCCCCACAGTTTTCCCATTCGTGTATATCACTGCTCAGGCTTCACAGGATATTCTCTCTAGTTCTTGCAAATTAATACTGCACATGAATGTGTCTCAGTACCAGCAATTCCTACAAAATTGAACTGGAATTTAGCAAATTTCTTAGCATTCCCTCAACCCCCAGCATCTCATAATCAAGCAGGGAGCCATTCAAGCTTTTCTCCTTGCTCATTTGTCTTCACATTTAAATTTTGTGCAAAACAAGCACTGCTTTGGTAATGAAGGTAAGAAAGCATCCTCTATCAAAAGCTCTGAGTAGCTCCAGGAACCACCACTGAACAGGCAGAGCAGCACTGTGAGATGCACCTAGGTTTGATAGGAAATAAAATTTCTAACTCGTTAACAGAAATTATTAAGATTAATGTGCATATTTTGGCATATTTGAGAATGTAATTACAGAAAGAAGCTATAAAAACCAAGCTAGAAATTAGAATGGATCATTGAACTAAAATGCAGGGTCTTAACAAGTTGCCTAAAATTAGAATTTTGTTAGAATGAACTCATACATAGTAAAAACTAATCTATAATTAACATAAAGCTTCCATGGTTACAATACCCCCTAACAGCACTCAAAGCACAAGGAATACCTTCACATCACTCAAATGTCTTGATCCACAAAAAACATAGGAAGAGTTCCTAAGGCTTTCCTGATTTTTAGTCTGGAACTACTGAGAGTTTACAAACATGAAGCATAATGAAACAAAACTAGAAAGTGATTGTTGCTTGCAAAACATAGGTTGCAGTGGGAGTTATCATTTCTGGGAGAGGTTTTTTCATGGTAGGTTAGAGAAAGAGTGAAAGGGGTTCTTATTGTTTACATGCAAAGGGAAACATAATCTGCATAATATGCATGAGAGCAGAGTGTTGTGAACACTCTGTAAACAGATTTGGTAACAGGTCTCCAAAATGAAGGTCTGAGGAATTGTAACTTTCTGCTGTTGCTGGAGGAACAGTATAGAAAGAAAAGAGCACTATTGTCATACTCAAATCTAAGATGAATCTAACATCACTGGAGCATGAAAAAATAGTTATACTAAATACTTGCAATAATTGATATTAGAATGACAGGACAGTTTCAGAGCCACCTCCTTTTGAGAAAAAAGGCTTCCCTGCCAGCACAGTCCTTTACAGAAACGGCATCTACCTGTGGATGGGTGCTTTGCCTACAACAACCACTTTCCAGATGTGCTTGTTTCCCATCTGCATAGCCCTGGAAAGTGCTACTTATTTATTGCTTACTGGGTTTTGTGTAAAGTTACTCCATTTTTTTTCTGAAAGAGATAGGATAAGAGTAAAGAGAAGCAGCTGGCTTCAAAGCTGGGTAAGCAAGAGCCAACACCTTATGCAAAGAGCATGGTTATTGTGTGATGTGAAAGGAAATCACTCTGAGCCAGGGCTGCTCCGCCGTTCGAAGGTGCATGAAGAGACTCAAATCAGTGCGAGTGGATACGGCTGGGAGAGAACAAGCAGTGCAGGATGGACAGAGCCGGAATGGTCAGGCACTGCCTGCCGAAAGCAGCTCCTGCAGAGGGAGAAGCGGTGATTAGGGACAGCCATAACCATCCCTGCTGCCCGGAGAAGCCACCGGGCACCCTGGTTACAGTGCCGGCACTAATTACAGCACCGAGGCTGCAGCACGTCTCCATCACCGCTCAGCGGCAGGATGTGCCTGCTGTGCCGGCCCCAGCCCCGGGGCGGCCGGGGCGGCTCAGCCCCGCTGCTCTCGGTACCGCTGCCCTCAGCCCCGGCCCGGCCCTGCTGCTCTCGGTACCGCTGCCCTCAGCCCCGGCTCAGCCCCGCTGCTCTCGGTACCCTGTGCGGAGCCGGCGCTGCCCGAGCCGCTGCAGGCCAGGCACAGCCCGAGACCGCCACCCGAGAGATCCTGGCGGAGCTCTGCTCGTGGGGATGTGAAACACCATGGACAGAGCCTTCACTCACTGCCGGACAGCTCCTTCAGTCACTCACTGCCGGGACAGCTCCTTCACTCACTGCCGGACAGCTCCTTCACTCACTCCCCGCCGG
>VXBR01000779.1:6840873-6977331 GCA_013400215.1 Cisticola juncidis
TCACTGCCGGAGCAGCTCCTTCACTCACTCACTGCCGGGACAGCTCCTTCACTCATTGCCGGACAGCTCCTTCACTCACTCACTGCCGGACAGCTCCTTCACTCACTCACTGCCGGGCAGCTCCTTCACTCACTCACTGCCAGACAGCCTCACCTAACATTTAAACTGAGCAGATATTCAAGCTCATCCACCCAGCTTGTAATGACTAGCAAGTTCCACTCACTCCTTTTGTGAGCCCAGATGGAAGCCGAAGTGTCAAACCGATGTGTTGATACATTAGGATAGGGGAATGACAGAACCTACTCTTGATCAGTGAACCTGGCTGGTTTCCCTGAAGCAGAATCCCTTTTTAAAAAACTAATAGCTGGTTCAGCCCTCAACAAGCACGATGCCACTCATCTGCAAACATCCCTCATCTTCAAGAGGGACAGCTTTATTAAGCTGTAGTTCCAGCACAACAGATGCTACTCATTAACTCTACCCAATTATAAGTCACACAACTAGAATGCTTCTCAGATACTCATATATCCCTCCTCAAAAAACCAAGTGAAGACAGCTTTATTATTGACCAGCACAAGAATCAAAATCTTTTCTCCAAAGTTTTCAAGAAAAAACAAATTGTTTTCAGTGAGATGAAGATCATTATACACATCACTACCTGACATTTTAGGGACTGTTTGTCACTTCAGGAGCTGCAGTGTAGGCCTGCATTTCCTTCAGAACATGCTGGGAAAACTCCAGCTGATACAGAATGCCTGCAGCAAAAATTAAGCACCAACAGAGAAAAGCTGCTGCCGTGCTGCCCCTTCTTTAGACTCCATACTGACTTCTGAAAGTTTCATTTAAATGAAAGTTTCATAAATATGTTTATTCTTGTACAGAACATTCTCCAGGGATATGACCTTATTCGTCTGAGGAAACCTGAGTCCCTTAGACTCTCCAATCACAGGTTCTCAATAGCTTAGTCTATTAATTCAGCAAAATATTAATATTAATTCAGCAGATATCATAATCTTGGTAAATTCTGCCTTATGGGGGCTGCCAGTTTAGACATACAGCACCCTGCTCATATACCCAAGATAAAATAAAATGGTTTGGGGGGTTTTCTTCAAGATTTCAAGTGCATCCAAACACATTCTACTGCCCTCTGTTGCTCTTTCCTGCACTGAACTTGTTACACATCATTAAATAGAGGAGAGACTGGAGAACATTGTACTTTGATATAGAGAAAAGACTGAAGAATAATTTTAAGTAGACAGCATCACTCCTCTTCACACTTTGAGTGATGGGACTCAAGGCTACCATCAAAAGGAAGAAAAGTTAAGAAGGAATGCTCACAAGCTCATTGTAATGATGACAGGATATAGAACAGTAAACTGTTAGCAATGATGGTTGTATTTGAAAGTTATAGACTTCCTGACTCAGCACTGGGCCTTCAGACCTTAACACCATAATAATTATCTTGAAATCAAAGCAGGAAGGAAAACCAACCTACAGTAGTTGCATCTTCTCAACTGAAAATATTAGAGGTAATATAACACACACACCAACACATCTAACTGCACTTTAATACTGACCAATTTCCCACCCAATGCTTTCAAAAAAAAGTATGATAAATTTCTCTGTTACTTTTCCTCTTGTTCTTTGTTCTACTGTACATCCTTGCTTCAATTGCTCCTGCTCTGCTTCCTCCTTTTCCCTGTTTTGCTTCAGTCTCCTCCTTTCCAAGACCCAGCAATGACATCTCCAAGGAAGACTGTTTTTAAACATGCTGAAGTGAATCAGCATACAGCAGGATGGTTCTTTTTTCTTACATTGGTTAACTGAACTGTTTCCTGAATACAAGGAAGGCTTTTTTATAGCAATAATGACTAAAAGTGCTGTCCAAATCCAACAGTTACCTCAAAGGAACAGTTTTACTAGGTTACCTCAGAACAGCCAGCCCAGTCTCCCAGAAATTCACATTACGGCTCCCACCACACATCTGCAGCTACAAGTAAGCAATGCTGCAAATATTTGGAACATCCAGCTACTATTTAATCCATGTGGAAAATCTGGGCTTTAAAAGAGCTCTATGAAATTGATAATATGCATGTAAAAGGACTGCATAACTTTATAATAGAAAGGTGTTACAAACATTTTAAAGCTTCTAGAATACAACCAAGACCAAAGGCCAGGTGCAGCACGAGACAAAAAAGGCTTAGCTGCACTAGCTAAAAGCCAGTCACCCAGCCAGAGTGAAAATATGGATTCTGTGCAACTTGGAGATCTCAGTAACTTTTCCTTTATGTCTCAAACAGGTAAAACTCTACTCCATCCTCAAACCTGGGGCTGGCTACTCTGATCAGATATCCACAGTCTTCTGGCCTAAACACCTTTACTGAAAACAAAGGTGTTGAATCAAGTTGATCTGAAGGCATCATCTAGTGAATTCTGAATTAACTTTCAATCACACAATACCAGAATTTGATTTTTTACTAGAACTAAGCAGCAAGCACCTGTAATAGAACATCACACATTTGATGCCTGATTACATGCCTATTATGGGTTCTAACATCTGACTTAGAGCTCTCCTGAACTTTTAAAACATAGGCAATAACTAACATCAGTCCAGGAATCTCTTCAATTTGAATAATACTTTTAAAAACTTACAGAATTTCATTCAAATAGAAAGGAAAATAATCTGTCTTACAAGCCAAAGCTGTTTCCAGAAAGTTCAGATAAGTTAAGAAAAGTCAGGTAAAACATGACAAGCATCCCACAGGATACCAGCTTTTCTGCACTTTCTGAATATCAAATATTTCACATGATCATATCTGTGAAAGTGAAAAGAACAGTTTTCTATCCATGTCCATACCCTTAATCTCATTTCTAAACAATCTGTCTGAGAAACATGAAAATCTGCAGTTTTCCCAACACCTGGGTTTAGTGCACTTTAGATAAGAGATTTGACTCTGACAGGGAGTCTCACACAAGGAAGCTCCACATGCTCCAGTACTGCCCCTCTTCCAGGGGCCCAAACCCCAGCCTGAGATTCCTCTGAGACAGCTGCAGAAACCCCTGTGCTGCCAGAAAGCCCTGGGGGAGCCTGAGGGGCAGAGCCACATGGAAAAAGCAAAATCCACTTCACAGGCAAAGCTGGAATGGACATGGGTACTTGCTCTGGGGTTCAACAGGGAAAAACCCACACCAGCATGGGTGAGGTATAAAACCCTAATGAATTAAGAGACAAGGGTAGAAGGTGGCAAATCAACAACATCACAAATCAATTTCAGAAGGCAGGAGAGCCAACTCTTCCTCTCCTGATGGTGCCTGCCAGCAAAGCCTCTTTGGGCATCTTATCCACAGCAGGGAGCATACTAATGCTCAGCTTAGGAGATCATTAAATCACAGCTATTTACTGGCTAGCACATCCAAAAGCCAAGTGGTTTATATCCAAATTGTGCATTTCCTCCTCACAGATTCTCTTTTTCCAGATGCATTCAGCCCTGCCAAAAATTACCGAAAAAGAGATGGTAAAAGACCAAATTTCCTAAAGAATTAAGGAGATTAAAGCATGTGATTTATTTTAAATAGATTTAAATCCTCATTGAACTAGTGACTATTAGAAAATTACTCTTTTTAGTGTCCACGAGGTCTCTAGTATAATTCTTAGATATCTAACATGGAAAATTTGTCCATAAAGCCACTGTTTTTCCATAAAAGCAACAATAAGGCCATGACAGGATTGTAAAAGAAATACATTACTATCTCTAGCCATGATTAAGGTCCCAGTATTGCTAAAGCCCAAAGACACTGAGAATTTGCATTTTATCCCTGGTTTCTGAAGGAGTAAAAGAAACACACAAATTAAATTCAGGGACATGAAGAGGTACAGGGTCTAAAATCACTATGAATTTGTATTACAGCACTGCTTTGATAATTAAGGAGTACAGTACAATAGAGGAAGAAATTTCTTGCTTTTCTTTCTCCTTCCTGAGAGAAGACAAGTTATTTTGTAAGAGCTGAGTTTGAGGGATCTGGCCCTACCTGGACAACAACAATAGTACAAGAAGCAGAAAATTTGCTAAAAAGTTTTTACATTTTACAATTAAATTGCAACCAATTATTTCCATCTCACAAAACTCCACACAGCACTCATCCAAAAGTTTTAGATGAAGGCTGAGAACAAGTTTGGAAAATATCAAGGTGATTTTTTCCCTCCTTATTCTAAAATACTCATTATGTATTCATTTCAGATTGGACGTTTATCAGACTGTTAAGGGTTTCCAGTTGTCTTTCTGAAAGCTTTTTATTCTTTAGATCTGCAGAAGTTATAGATACAATTGTCTGGTATGGCCCAACGTTTACAAAAGACCTTGCCTTGAAGCAAAAATGGATTAAATATAACGAAACTTTTGCAGAAATCCCAACCCTTAAGTTCTCCTAAGGAGAACATTAATTCACATTTATATTCACTGGGACAGCCAGTGTTTTCTCAAGTCATAAATATATAGGGCCAGTTTTCCCCAGGTTCTTTTATACCTTAACCAGCCCACTACATGTGTTACCATACTTTTGCAAAGTAAGAGTTTGCTCTGCACCCTTTTTTACCCTGCACAATTATTTCTTCTTCATGCTTTTTTTATCCCTGGTCAGTGTGTATAGGATTTCCTCAGTGATAAGGTGAAACAAATCAACTGCTGTAATGCTGCTGCCATACAGCACATCAATGTGCAGCCAGGCTTTCTGTGTATTATCTACTCTGTGGCTTACACCAGCGTGCAAGTGCTCATGGAGTGGTCTGAGGACTAGCACAGGGGTCAGCAGAGATATATGATGCATATTTTTTCCACACCAGAAGCAAGAACCCTGTAATTAAAGATACAGAAATATCACTGAAGTACCTTGCAGTGACATTAGAGTGAGAACTGTGAGATCACCCATCTATGACTAAAACCAAACCTCACAGCTGCCTCAGCTTTTACAACACACAGAATTACTGATCCCACTGCAGTGTGTACCAGTCATGCAATACCACCAGCCCCAGTTGTTTCCTCTGCCAGAAGGAAGCAGCCCCATTACCAGGCATGGCAGGAACAGCAGGTCCCTGAAGGAGAGCTCAGCACTGCAGGATGTACCTGGAGAAATCAGACAAGTTCTCTACTCTACCTGCACTCCACATCTCATTTTACTATTCTGTTCAGGCTGGACATCTTCTGGCTTTTACTGAGACAAGATTTAACATATTATCATTAATCTGGAGAGCTTCTTGAGAAACTTAAAGCACCAGTGTGAGTTTGCTGAAAAACGCTTAAAAGGACAGGCATTAATTAGTTCAGTTCCTTAATATATTTAAAAACACACCATTAGAACAGCTGAATAGCAGAGATCCTGCTTTTAAGAAAAAATGGTTCTTGCTTTTTGGAAGTTATTTCCATATGAAACTCCTTTTCCACTTTTTAATTTTAGTTTAGCTTAGTTTTAGCTTTCATTATATATTTTCATTTCTTAAGAACACTTAATTATACTCTCAAACAACTTTATAAACCTTATCTTGATTAACACTAAAAGGGCAAAATTCTGTGTAGCACCCTTGGCATGAAGGAAGAGGGAAGGTTTAACTTCAGAGAGTTCTATTCCTTAAATATGAAGCACTCAGTCTTGCTCAGTGTGCTGTGTCTGAAGTCTGAGTTACATACACATCCTTTTTCATCTAAAAATGTATTTTCTCATGTACATTTAAAAATATGAAAAGGCAAAAACTATTGTAATGGCAAAGGAAGAGAAGTTAGGAGCCATTTCACCACCAAGCAAGCAGCAACAACCACTGATGTGCAAAGAATATCACAGGATTTCATGTGAAGGACAGAAATGTCTTCTAGAATCCTAAAACAATATATTTTTTTTCCATTTAAGGAGAGAAAACACACTTCAGCACAAATCCAAACCACTTTTCTTTCCTTGCAGCAGCAACCCAGTTACAACAGTATCTTTTATGTGCCAACTACAGATATTTTACTTCATTTTTTCAGTCTAGATGTTACTCTAACAGAAAAGATGGTTTCCCAGCTTTGGGCCGTGGTGTGTGTTTGAGTAATTTTTCTTCTGATATTTTCACAGCTCAGAG
Organism: Cisticola juncidis; assembly: GCA_013400215.1. Lineage (NCBI taxonomy): Eukaryota > Metazoa > Chordata > Aves > Passeriformes > Cisticolidae > Cisticola > Cisticola juncidis. The sequence continues at coordinate 6,846,983 of VXBR01000779.1, forward strand.
TGGAGAATGTCAGTTTAGCCAACAGATAAGTAGAAATAACTTCTACATTTGTATCAGTAGAAAAACACTGACAGAGTTTCTGTGGGTATATGGTCCTTCCTGAGTAATTTATCAAGAAAAAGAGACTTCAAAATGCAGTCTTGTCCTATTTGGGCAAACTTTCTTAAATACAGTGTGCAGTTTCCATTAGTATCTAGCACTGTTTCTAGTGAAGTGCTTCCCCAGTATTCCCCTGTCTGTTTTATTGCTGCTAAGTGAGCTAAGATACTCAAAATTATTTCCTCAGTTTAGTATCTAAATTAGAGCCTGTTGTTGCAGGCTGTCTTACTGTGACATGAATTTCAAATTTAATGTTTCATAGTATTTCCCTATCTCACACTGTTAAAAAGTGTCATGCAGCTGTAGATAGCATCAGCTTTGACTACCCAGGAAGGGAGGCAGCAAAGTGGATTATCAATATATTCATTCTGCCCTGCTTCACTGCACACCAACAGGAAAAGCTCGTGGCTCTGAAGAGCCTGCAGGTACCTCAGCTTCCAAGAAAAAACTGCTTAGTACTTTAGTTCCTTGAACTACTATTAAATCATTTTCAGGAATCTTTCCTCCTGTCAAATACTGTGGAGCAGACACATTTTAACTCTGGGAAATGCTGATTTTTCTTTGTAGTTCCCCACCTGTGGAACAGAAATGTCTGCCCCACAAAGGCACCCAGAGAACACCAACACACTTGTGCTGGTGCTTACACTTGGCCTGTTGTCATTTCTGTTTCAATTAATATATTGGGTATCTAGTAAGGATTAAATAGTAATGCTAAAATCTTAGTCCTTGACTGGATAAATCTGTTTCAGTCAGAGGAGGAAAGTTCAAGGGAGACAACAGCAAGTGCATCAGAGTCAGAGCACAAATTCCTGCAGTCAAGCACATTAGTGTTTTTGAAGTTCCTCTGCCTGTATCCAGGTGTGTCTTCCTCAAAAGTTTCACACAGAACTCCATTTGCTTGAATTTTAACACAAAATCTACATATCATTTACATGCTATTGAAATTAAGCAGTGGTATGAATTTGAAAATGAAGTTTGTCTGGTTTATACTGCTCTCTGCACCTCTATTGTCTCTGACTTAATAAGCATTCATAGCACTCTTCAAATGATGTCCTACACATGAAGCTGTTCTATCAAAATAAACATAGTTAAACAAACAGCAAGCTAAAACCAGATGAAATTGATTAATCATTTTCTAAATTGTAGCCTGAACTTGAGAGGGGAAAGAAGCCCAAAACAACCTGCTGCAAGATACCCCATCTGACCAGTAAATTGGACATATTTTTCATAGATCTGTGTTCTGTAGCTAACATAACATTGCAGTGGATAAGCCACTGTCAGATACTGCCCAACTCTGGATGTTTGAAACAAGGTCCAACATCCCAGCTCCTCAATTTAATTTAGCTAATTTAACAGGAGGGAAAGGTGTATAACATCATTCACCTGATAAAAAGGAGAAGGTACAACAAGGCTTGCCCCCTAAATATGAATGCTATAAATTCTAGTCCCTCTGATTTCAGTAACATTGGACAAGAAATCTAAACAAAAGCAGCTCTAACTGCTCCACAGGAGGTTGAGGCTTCTGCTTAGCACTGAGCTCTGGTAAGACTTCTTGTGAAATTCTGAGCTTTTCACTAAAATTTTTGAGAATTTTGACTGAACATAAATACCAGAAATTCCTGAGTAGGTAACCTAAAGTGCTATGTATGTCCTTCACTCAGTATTATCTCATTTAACACAAATGGTCTGCTTAAAATCTTATATAGCACCTCATGAGATCCAAATAAGATAGGGAAGAAAAGTCTAAATGTATAAGATATTTACAGATTAATATGTTTTTTACTCATACTACTCCTATTATACATACACTAGTTCTCATTTTTGATTTCCGAAGAAGAAAATTTAAACCAGTGTAAAAGTAATTATTTGTTTTAAATAATGGCTATAGAGCAACATTAAATTTTCTTAAATTTACATTTCCCCTTCAACACATAAAATACTGCCTGGAATGAAGTTTGCAGATCTTTTGGTTAATGAGTTTAATAAATTGTGTCCCTAAAGACCATGATCATTATGGTGGTAACAAAGTAATGCAGTGGCTGGGAAGTTGGAACGAGATGGTATTGAAAGGTCTCTTCCCAACCAAACCATTCTGTGATTCTGTGAAACAGACTGGAAAATGAAAAGACCATCAAACCATGAGAGTTCTGCTTGCAGTAATCAGAAATATGCAGAAATCGAAAAGCAATGTAGAGGTCCATGGAAAGGACACCATAAATGATGACAAACATGGTTTCCATGATATCTCACTAAGCATAACCCTGATGGTGAAAGATGATGTAAGCAAAATACCTTAAATATTTTCCATTTCAGAAGGTTGCTGACAGGGCAAAAGAAGTTCATCTAAGTAATGAAGTAATTAGGAATACAGGAACTGATTTCAGAAATGAAAATACAACACTGATTTAGTCTACAAGAGGGAGTGGTACACCACACCTAGTATTTGTCTAATACAAATAGAGGCTAAACAAGACAGCTGCATAAAACTTCAGCCATCCCATTAAGAATCAATAAAAATTTACCCAGTTGCTTTGTAGTAAGAAAGAATGGAAGAAAGCACTGTAATACTGCTGTGGAATTTCTCCAGCTATTTCTTGAATTCATAGATTTGACAAGTTAGCAAAAGAGAGTAATCTATGATGCAAGATTACTGTGTTACTGGAAGCTACACCAAACCTCAAAGTAATTTCTTGTCCTTCTCCCTTCAAATAAATATTTTGCATCCTGTATGCATTATTTAGTCTCTTAAGCCTTCAAGCCACTGCTTAGTGGAGCAAGCTCATAAATCATCTCTTCCCCATCACCCAGCTACCCTTAGAAAAGCATTTTAAAAAGTCATTTTTATACAATACCTTCATGTGACCATAATTATTACAGCATATAAATATATTTCATCTGCAGACTAACACAAGTTGAATTTTATATAGCAGTAGACTAGATCATCAGTAAATAAATGTTTCTATCTGAACCTGATAGAGCTATTTCATTATGAAAATTTATTCATGAGACAAGGCAAACAAAACCAGACTTTCCCAAAGCATGTGGTACCACTTTGGGAAAGTCATGGCTTTTATTTTCTAGGCTTCTAAGATTAAAAAAGGGTCAGGACCAGCCTCAGGTTCAGCCTGTCACAGACAATTACAACAGACCCTGCATAATCTCAAGAAAATCCATCCTACCCTTCTTTATTTCACCTGTTGTTATCATTGATAAAAGATGACATTTGTTATGGTTAGCTTTCCAGTCTGAAGCAATTACATCTTTTGTCTGCAATGTTTTCTAGGAAATAGTCATCACTTTCATTCACATCAGGCTTTCAGGAGGAGGGCTGATCCTTCTGATGACAGAGCCCCACAAAACAGCAGTTTGTGACTGAAAGTGCCAATGGAAAAATAATTACACAGTGCTGAGAAGGTATTCAGTAAACAATCTACCTCCCAATAGGTCTCAGCTCTGTGTTTAAAAAAGACACTGAAGATTACACAGCAAATTGCACTGCATCACAGAAACATAGAATGGCTTGGGCTGATGGGCATCATTTAAACATTATTATTTACAGAGGTGTCCAAATCCAGCTATCAGAAGGGGTGGCATAAGTAGCATATTATTGATAAAAATGGCTTTGTCCACCTCGAAAGCCACAAAGGCTTTACTCTCATTCAACTTTCTACAAAGAATATAAGAACTATGTTCCTATGTATACCATTAATTATCATGTACTGGGAATTTTTCATTTAAAACTGCCTGCAGCTGGACACGTGGTATGAAATCCATATGAGCACCAGCAAGTGTTAGTACTCTGTGACACCTATATCACAAAAGAAATGTGTGAGGAAAACCAGACACCACAGAACAGGCTGACTCCAGTTAGTGCCACCAATGCTGGGAGGAGACAACTGGTGCAATAAAGCTCTGCTCACAGAAATGTGACACCAGAATGCACTGGCTGAACCCCAATTCAGAGTGAAAAAAACCCTGGGGAAAGACAAAAGCTTGCTAAAAGAATGCAGAAATCAGCATACATTGATCTAAGACAGGGCACAAGTGTAAAGAAAAAGATTATTAAATCTACAGGATGCTTAGAGAAAGGTGTTTGCCATTGGAAAAAAGAAACAAGACTGTATTACCCAAAACTCTTACTGGCCTCCTAAGCTCCTAAACACTGTTGGTACAAATGTAAACTGAGAAAGAGAATGTAGTAACACACAAGGCTCACTTTTGCTTTTCAATAAACAGGAATTACCATCAACTGTTTAGAGACTATCACAGAACCAGAGCAGTGCTACAATATTAAAGACTATAGGAAAATAAACTTACTGTCTTTACCACTGCACTTATATTCATGGTATTTTCTTCTGAAATTTCAAAATAAGGATTTTGACATGGATATCAAATATTGTTATCCTCTGTGGCACATGACAGAGCTTCTCATTTAGGCTGAGTTTGAGTTTGGTGTGTTTTTTGTAACTTTCCTTGTCTAATTTTATCTGAGTCGAATAAATATAGATGAACTTTAATGCAAAGGCAAAGGACACATCTTATCTGGTGTGACAAGCTGAACCCCCTCCAGGGTGTCCATCCACTGAGGAAGTCATATTCTATCTTTTCCAATCCAGTTCCAAGGAGTGACAATACTCCCAGAAGACATTCATGCACATGAGCAGACTGTTGGTCTTGCCATGGCAAAATCTGGTCAAATGACTTTTTCTCCTGGCTTACGTGAGCCAGGACAATGTAAGCAGGGCCTGAAACTTCACTTGCACAGGGCAAGCGCCTGTCTGCTGTGCTAAGAGATTACCTGACTGTTCACTACCTTTATGTGTATCTTAACATCTCCAAATACAAGAAAACACACTCATGCAAGAGCATGATCACCCAACACAGTGAACCCAGCTGCTACAGTTTTACAGTGAATATTTCCCTGATTTCTCTCACCCTTCAAGATCAGTCATCAGATGTTAATGTTGGATTTCTCTGGGTTTTTTGTGTTTTTTTTTACTAGAAGCAGCTTGCAAAAAAAAAAAAACAACTTTCCTGTCTTCATGACTTCTGGAAAAGAGATGCTGAAATCAGGGCACCTAAAGGCAGTTGGCACTGTGGGCCATTGTGAAGTTTTTTTGCACTACACAGATGTAAAAAACCCAACAAATAAACAAACAGAGAACGAGAACTAAAACCAACAATGACAAAAGCCAGCCAACAAATGGTTAGGACCACTGCTGTGTTCCATTCTGTGCTGTGTGTCTGTGGACACAGCCATGCAATGACGGGATCCATTCCCAGGGACAGGAATAGGTCTGTAGGCAGAGGTGGGACAAGCTCTCCTCCTGTGACAGCACAGCCTGTAGGAAGGCACTGCCCACTGGACTGCACAGCCAGTGCTCCCCTGGGGATCAGGACAGGGCATGTGTTTGGTGGACTACTCTGTATTTCCGTGACACCTGTAGAATCTCCTGGTTTGATAAAGTTCCTTTTATTCTCCTCTCAGAAAAGGCCATCCTTCAGGGCATCTTCCTGCACAAACCCCTTCTGTTACCCATATTGCTGCATGCACTGTAACTGCACATACATTAAATGTGATTTATTTTTCTCACAGTCCTCCCCTTAATGGAGCCTGAGACAATAGACAATATTTCCTATATGTTTGGGCTTCATCCTTTGTGTATTCTGTCACTCTCGGCTCTGTGTTTCCTCACCATGACTAGAACAGTCAGATGCTGCTAAAGAACTCAGCACAGATTCATTGTCTCATATGAGTCTTTAAAGCTTCCTTCCTTTTAGAAAGGGGGTGGTATAGAACAAACTTATGTTTAACATTGTAGTGGCATTAAAATATGTTATTACAAAAATGCAAACTGAAATTCAAGCATGACTTCTGTTTGAAGATCGAGTATTTTGTCAGCAGGAAAATCCAGAATTATTTATACACTCTGCAGTCTTTTTCAATCTTCTCCCATTATTAAATGTTGTTTTATCTAGGCTTTAACTTTTGGAAATAAAGGCAACATATCCTCCTTTGCTAGACTGGAGACTGCCCTGTTAAACAGCCTAACTGTATTACCAGAGTGCCTGCTGATACACGATTCAGACCACACAGATCAGAATCAGCAGCCTTGCTTTTATGGACTCTCCTGACAGCTTTGCTGCTAACAAAAGACAGGTATGTAATCTTGAAACCAGGCTGCTGCCCTGCACCAACACAGCCAAATAACACTGGTAGACTGCCTATACAAGCAGTCACTGCAGTGTCACACAGCACACAGAGTAATTAAAGCAGGGAGTTTTTCCCTTTTTGCAAAGGTGGGGGGACAGTGAGGCATGTAGAAGGAGATTTATTCTGAAAATGACCTCACAGTGGTATTTATCCTAATAGACCACTATTTGCATTATTGATTTTTCCAAAATTTACCAGTGGTCACCTTGACTAAATGTCAGACTTCCTAAAATGTGTGTTACAAAATGGTTTGGCTTTCAATTATGTGTGCAGATGAACAAAAGGCTCACAGAACCATCTGCAGTAAATCATGACCCTAACTCAGCTCTGACAGGTGTGATTGTGTCAGTCCAGAGGGGTTTAGTACCAGGACAATACACAGGAGTTCATATTTGCCTTATGCATCACATGTAAGGACTCCTCACAAGAGGAGCAGAGATTTAGGGCTTGGAGAGAACCAGAGCTCAGCAGAGGAGCAGCAGGGCTCAGGTTTCTGTCCCAGTTCTAGCAGAAGCCACCCCCAAGCTGTCCCTCAGTGTCCAGGGGGGTCAGTGTCTGTCCTTCCCACCTGACCCAGCTGGACTCTCATATCCCTTCAGCCAGATAAATCTCTGTTTCTCCCTGTTCCCTGAAATTTGGGCCTGAGAGTACTTCTGCTCTTTGGAACTGCACAACACTGCCGGAGGATGGTCAGATTGGCATTTCTGTAATGTCCCCAAAAACTGAAAAACCCTGAAAAAATAGTATTTGCCTTGCTTCATCACTTTATTAGCATTAGTAAGGCCAATCTCACTCACAAGTTTGCATAACTGCTTATAAAATTCAGCTGTCTGCAACCTAATTTTCTGGGACAATGAAAATAAATACCTACTCTTTTCAGCAAAACAAAGAACGAATCATTATTTATCCTAAAGCACTGAACATTGACAATTTTCTCAGCTACTTCTGGCTTAGTACATCACACACAACTTGCATATTCAAGTTAGAAAGATCTGGGGCCAGAGTATGATCACTTCAGAGGTGCAGAGGGGTCTGAAATCATCCTGCAAGACACGTGGGAGTGCTGCAGTCAGACACTGTGGGAGCAGACAGCAGCCAGCACAGGGGTGATTCACCAGGATGCCAGCTGGGAGAGAGCCACGAGCTGAGGACAGCACTGCCACCTCCACCCTGCACAGCTTGGCACAGTCCTGGGGCTGCTCAAAAAATGACAGAACACCAACGTTTTGGGTGAAAGGACTTAGAGCTTACAGTCTAAAAGATTCACTTTCACGGTGCTTTTTGGTAACTGGACTATTAACAGATTACTGCTATCACACACATTTTAATTCCTATATGTTGTGCCCAAATATTTGACTCTTATGAATTATTTCCAAAGCTAGCAATTTACAAAAATTAGCCTGAAAACCACAAATGTACATGTTATGGTTTTGCTACACAGCCACCTGCTGCTGCACAATCACCTTCTGGTCTAAGTCCTTGCTGGCATGCCCTTCCTGCTGCAGGAAGTGCATTCCATGCTGATTTACCCTTGCAAGGCTGACCTTGATATCTTCTGGAATTTCTAGTGTTACATTAAGAACAGCTTGCCTAATGCTCTATCTGGTCCTCATTAAATTTTTGCAGTATTCTTAGTTACCATGGAGCCTACAGTTCACGTACATTTTGTTTACTATCTAATTTACTACCACTGAAATTTAAAACAGTTCAATGACCAGAAACAGAAGTTTCCAAAATTTGGGGCTTGGATTCAGCATTTCAACTCACACTTAATATTAGTACACAATAATGTCTCCCTTTAAATAAAAAGTTTGCTGTCCTTCCTGATGTAAGCACTAAGTTTTTGAACAAGACAAAACAGTGTAACAGAAATGTGTAAAGCAAAGTTTTGCCATGTTTTTAATGACATTACTCCATTTTTAAAATTCTAATTAAGGTACAAAAGTATACATACATTGTAGATTGCATTAATTACTCTTTACATTAATTACGGCATCCAGAGTCTGTTACAGTAAAAACCTGAGATTTCATGTCACACAATCACATTTTCCTTAGTGATAAAAATAAAATCCTGTGCATAAAGATGGCTGCTAATTTGCAACTGTGAACCTTGAGTGTCTAAAAGCTGTGCCCTTTCAAACAGTCTGTCCCAAGAGGAGGAGGAGAAGAATCATGAGGCACTCTTATGGTCTATAAATGACACAGTATAAAAGAAATAGGGAAGGCACTTTTGTAACACACCAGCAAAAATTGTTGCCAGCCAAACATTTTTCCTCAGCTTTCTCTGAGAAACTCTCTCTAATGAGAAGTCACCAAAGATGAGCATCCTGATCCTAATTTGTTGTCAGGGCATCTGCTTTTACTAAGTGGCACTGCAGTGAACACCTCTGTCCAGCACCTGCTCTCCTACCCTACCCTAACACCAAAGACTAATCACAGTTTCAAATTCCAAACATAATTAAATTAATGTTTAGGATCACCTTAAAGCATGATGAGTGGTGTGGCACCCAGGACAACAATGACAAAACACAAGGAACACAGACCCCTTACTGTTTCTCACCTGAAGCCCCTCTCTTTCCAAGGCATTTGCAAGAGGAATAGGTCATTTCACAAATAAATTTCTTCCAGAATTCCATATGTATCCAAGTGTTTGTACAAACACTGCTGCTTCTTAGATTCTAATAAAACTGTCTACTGCTGAAAACAGTTGAGCAGAGGTCAACTGCAGAAAGTCTGATCCTGCAATTCATCCCCCAGAATCTACTGCTAAACTAATTTCCCCCCAAGAGTGCAAGACAAGTGTAAAATTAAACTTCACAGTTGCCTTAAATTAACCTTTTTGACTGAAATCTCCAACACCTCTTAGGGCAGGCATCACAAGGCTCAGCTCTCACTCTTAAACCACTTTGCTTTCCATCTTTCCCAGCCCATCAGTGCAGGAAAAGTTGTTATTTAAGCCAGATTTCCCTACTCCTCAGGTCAGGGAAGCCCAGACTGTTCCTTTGCTCTCTGTGTTGTCAGGGCTGATGTGGTGGGGAGGTGCTGGCACTTGGCTTCATCATCCTCAGGGCACCCTGCCAAGGGCCACCCACACTCCTCTCCTATTGCAGGATTTTGGCCTCCCAGCACTAAGAGAGTTTATTCAAGGTGCCTTACAGACACCTAAAACTTTTTTAAAGCCTCACTAACTTTCTCCAAGTGGAATTCAACCTTATAAAAAGAATAAATTAATCAAATATCTTCCAGAATCCATAATTAAATCAGTCATTCAAAGTATGATGAAAAGTACTTCTAAAGAACACTAATCATTCCATTTAATGACAATATTGTCTATTAGCTCCTAGTACCATAAATCCCAATCCCAAATAGATCCTATTTGTGTACATGTTACTTTTTTCCATGGGAAAGACTCTAAAAAATGTATTAGCATCAGGAATTTAAGGAATTTAAATTTAGAGGAACATACATCCCCCATCACCATATCCATGTTCCAAAGCTGAAAGCAGTAAATAAAACAAGGCTCTAAAGAACTCAATTATTACCATCCACCTTGATTTCTAAGTTTCAATTCATATATTCCTGCACAAATGTGCAGTTGCCATAGGTTCCTTTCACCTGGTAAAGCTGCAAGGAGGAAGAGCAAAGGATGTTTTCTCACTCTATAGTTTCAGACTTTATCTCAAATTTTCTAGGAAAATCCCAGTGAAAGTAGAGTGAAAGCACAGGCAGTACTGGAACTTTTTTCATCCACTGGCCTATTATTACTTTATTTCAACTATAACTTATAAATTGACTGGAGGCAAAAAGCTACTACAGGCTTCTCTGTACTCAGACAAACACACTCTGAAGGCCACAGAATTCAGAAAAGAGGGTTCAGCACTGAAAACCACAACATCAAAGGAACTACCAGCAGAAGATGAGAAACCATGGACTATATAGCAGCTATAGAGACCAAGAACAGTAAACACAGAAAACCTAAAAAACAAGTACAACATGAAGAAACAAGAAAGAGAAAGAATAGGCTTGAATAAAGGAGATAGTGCATCAGGGGGGAAATATTCCTGAAGGGATATTGAAAAAACAAAAAAATACTGGAGGACATCTAGTACAAACGAGGCAACAGAAAGAAAAGCAGGAGGATGTGCTTTGTAGAGTATTCCTGGATAAATCTCTTTAATGTAAGGTTTTAAAAGAGGAAAAAAAATATGTCTTGCTTGAAGCACATACACCACCACTGCACAGCCTCGAGCTTTAACTGAAGCCTGCAACACCATCCAATATAAAAAGCCAACAACTAAACCATAGCAAAGCCCCTGTTCCAAACAGGGGAAAAAGCTGTGAGCTTGGAAGAACCACCTTGCTCCCAGATGATGAATCCCATGTACTATTTCTTCCATTTCCCTGAACACAGTGTTCCAGTAATTACAATGTACCTGTGGCAGCACAAGAGATATCTTTCCCTCCATTCCAGGTAAAATTTTAGCTAATGTGCAGTACTAAAAAAAGTCAAATATTCCTGTAACTTCCAGCAGCTGTTAAAGCTGTAATTTAAGGGCTTAAACTCAGCAAAGCAGCACATCCTTGAGTGTTTCTCTTGAGCAAATACAGCTTTGCTGAAATATTCTCCAGTATTTCCATGAGTGAGAGAAAGCACAAACTCATTCCATGTCAGGAGGAACACAAACTTCTCAGCTTTCTTCAGCTGGATTTCTGATAATGGTGGTGTGTCCACTCAGCCCCTGCCTTGCCCCTTGAGGAAGCACTTCCCTTTTTGCATTATTTTTTATTATGTGTTTTATGTAAATAAAACTTTATTTCCCTTTATTTGAGGGGGGCTCAGATAAATGTCCAAAGTTACAAATGTACCATGACAGGGCTTTTTGACTGAGGTTATTTTGTGGTTTGAGAGTTTCTGCAGCTGTGTCACATTCAAAACTCAGTTGTTTGTTCTGCCCCAATGAAAGACAATTTAAAATAGATGACTCTCAAATTTGGATTCATTTAAATTCTATACAGAATGTACTTGGACAAGATTGTAGCTCTTTTTTTGGCACACTTTTCAGAGCTATTCTAGTAATAGAGTTTACTCAATAAGAAGAAATAACTTTACACAGTTATTAGGGAAAACAAATATCAGATAAAAATTGCTTTTGAAAATTTTCTCCATATAATCAGGAAATAATTTTCAAATTCTTTTAATGTATACGAATAATTTTGAATTGTGATATAATATAGTTAGAAGAACCACTGTGAAACAGAAAAAAAACTCTAATAGGAGACATTAGTGTAAGAAAAGAATATTTTTTAGATCTTAAAAGTTTTAAAAGATACGTATTTCAGAGAAGACTGATGTGAAGATCCAAGTACAGAAAGGTCAACTCTCAATGAATACATTATTTTACCAGTTCTAAAGCTTTGTTAGTCCAACACAATCCTAAGATCAAAATTTATTTTTTGATTACAGACATTCTCTGAAAATAGCTCAGGTCCAGACAGCTTTTATCCACTATCAAAGCCAATACTAAATCTAATTTAAGTAACCTCAAGGCAAGAGTTTCTTACTTAAATTGTTCAGAGATATTGGAAATTATTAGAAGCCACAGCTTCTGATATATGGAGACACGCCTGAAACAGTTCACTTTATTCAAGCCTTTGGCTTTAAAGCCTTCCTCTCACCAAAAAAGTCCCCAAACCAAAACAACATTATTATCTGAAAAAAAAAAAAAAAAAAAAAAAAAAAAAAAAAAAAAAAAAAAAAAAAAACCTCACACTTGTTGTTTTTAATGGACAGGAACCATTTTTCAGCTTGCTCCTGGACAGTGCTCCTTGGTGAAGACCTTAGACAAGGTACCAGAATTCAAGAGCTGTGGTGCCACTCTCTGGAGAGCCTGTGTTTAACATCACACCCAGCACGGCTGTGAGGATAGAATTTTCCATGCAATTGTGTTGCCACAGCGTTATTGGGTTTGTGTTTGAGAAAGGACTCTGAACTTCTAAGAGAGCACAGAGTGGGCACAAATGACCTGCTTGCAACCTGGACACTGGCTAGGGAACCCTGGTGAGAACATTTCTAGGAAGATGACCTGCTCTGCCTTATCAGTTTGAGGCTGGAGAGAACCATTATAAAGCTTGTTTTCTTCCCTAGTTCCTTACAAATACTTCTATGTTCAATTACAGGCCCAGAATTACACAATTCACATTCCAGCACCAGTTAGTCAATTGGAAAATAACCACAAGCTACAGGGTGTTACAGTATGGCTGAAAAAGTCATAGAAAACTGATTGTAAATGAGTTCATGGGCTGTGAACACCCAGGGGCCCCAAGACACCCTGAACCAGAAACATTCTAAACAGATGAAAAAACTTCAACCCGTCTGCTCTCTTTTCCCCATGCACCACCCTTCACACAGACTTGAAAATGAAATCATGTACTTGCCATCAGTGATAAAAAAATACCACAGAATATTTGATCAGATCCCAGCTCAAAGCTCACTGCAGCCACTGGAAATTTTCCTGCTGCCTTCTGTAGGTACAAAATTAAGAGACAATGCCAAATGCAGAGTTTCAGCATGACAGGAACTTCCAGCCAGCAATACATACAGAAAAACCACACTTGGAAAGGCTAAACCCATCCAGGAAATTACTTCTTGGGTAATTATCTTTACTTTTATGCAGAAGGGGGCTGTCAGCATCTGATCACTGTAGTCAGTTCAAGCTCATTTACAGGTGCTCATCAGAGCAGATTCAATCTCACCTTTTATAGCTTATTACATCTTTGAAGGCTTCTTTATAAAAAGTGCTTCCTTGCAAAGAGCTCAGTACATTTAATTCCAGTTCATTCAGTAGAAACTGAATGGGTTTAGCAACCTTCAGGAGTCAGTAATTTCTGAGGTTTTAAAGCCAGAATAGACCCTTGTGACCACTTAGGCAGGCCTTCTGCATGCAATTTCTCTGCAGTCCTGAGAGAAGCACCACGGCAGGCAATTACTGACAGAATGAGCAGCAGCTGCCCAAGCAAAGCAGCTGGGTGGGGTTTTCGTTTCATTTTTTCCAAAGTTTGCTACCTAAAAATATTTTCAGTACTGCTGCAGGGGAGGAGGGTGTACGTGTGTGTGTGTGAGGGGATTTGGGGTTTTTTTAACACTGATTGCTCATAACAGAAATACAAATAAAATGCAAAAAACACTTAGCTGATTTATGGACAACCATTACTTAACTGAACGCTTATGATGAAGATCTGAAATTTACCTTGCATTCCATGGGGGTCACTAATGAAGCTGGGGTTAGGGGGAATTTTAGCTGTGATGTAAAACCAATTAGGAACAGCCACATGGAATAAAGGTAGAGAACCAGTTTAACTGCATTTAAACTGCTGCTGGATAACACCTAAAATTTCTGAATGTGTTAATCAATATTAAGTACCTTGTCTGGAGGAAAGCTACTCAATTCAAAACCTACCAATCAATTCACTATCAAAGCAGTCTGATTTATTAGCAACACAATCAGCAGCACAGGCAGGAAATGTCCAGAATCAATATCAGCAACAACACACATAAACCTCAACTTTACAAGGTATTAACACACACTTAGTAATTTTCTAAGCACCCTTCAAGGCCTAATCCCCACAAGCTGCAATCCCCTCATGTTGGAAGCAGTTATGGGCTATTCCCCCACTCTCACAGGGGGGGGTTTCTATTCCCACACATTCCTGTGGTTGCTGCTGCTGCTCCCTACACCCCCTAACCCACAGGACAGTGAGAAAGCCAAAAAAGCCAAAAAAGAGATTAAAGACTCCCAGTAAGAGTCTCTTAGCAAGTCTTTATGCACACATCAAGGACAGCAATCTGCCACTGATTTTGCATTCCAGCAAATACACCAACGTAGGAAACTCATAGGAAGAGTTCGAGATTATTATTATTATTACTGGAACATCACTATAAGTATAAAACATTCAGATAACATAAGACAATATTTCATTCACGAGTGGCATTTTCAAATTAAAATTGGTATTTTTTGAAAATAGAAGAATTGCTGTAAGGTATCAGGCTAAGTTAGATTCTGTCAATGGAGAGAGAGCACTGAAGAAAAAGAAACTAAATAATAAATGCTACAATAACATGAGTTCTGTATTTGTTGAAATGGCAATGAATCAAACTAATCAGATTTTTCCAATGACCTTTCCAAATAGATGTGTAAAAATTCTTAGGCACAAAAATCAGTATTGTACATCATATCATCTTACAATGTTATGTATGGCAGTACTGTAAGCTGGCAAGCACTAATAATAACTAAAAGGGTTTGGATCTTTTATCCTGTTCATATTCTCAATGGAACTGCCACCTGTTATCTGATACAAACACACTCTCTTCACTACCAGTACAAAAGGAGGAAGAATCTTCTCAACATCCACAAATTTGGCAGAATTCCTTCATCATCCTCTTCCTAAACTAACGAAAGTGTCTTTGTGACAGAGAAATAAAGTGAAAACTATTGTCATTTTTAAGTATTAGAGCATACTTTTAATATTTAAACTTTAAAAAGCTGCGTAATTAATTACCAATGCCAGTGAGTCATGATCTTTTATAGCAAGATATTTTCATTCTTTTTATAGAAGAAAATTTGCAGAGGCACCACAACTGAATTTTATGCAGTCTCTGACAATAAAATGTTTGGGTTATTGCTGTATGAATAAACCATTTCCCAGAGAAAGCAATATAGTTTCTACAGCATATTGCACAAACTCACCAGCTAACACCCCAGAGGAAAACCATCATTAAAAAAGCAATTTGATAAGTCTGATTCCAAGAATTCTACCAGAAGTGCATCATCTAAACAGAATTACTGAAGTCAGTTCTGTGATGCAAAGATTGAAATAAAAGCAAAAATCAATACCAAAATAAACATAGGAAAAAAGAAAAGAGGTACTGAAGGAATAAATCTGATAACACTTATACTTCATAGAGGGCATATTGTATTTCAATGTGTGTGTATTTTACTTTGCATACATTAAAACCAGGGTGTTTTTATTGGACTGCAAAGCCCTGGTGTTTCACTGCCAGCACTGCTTCCAGACCAGCGTGCACAAGGAGAGAGCAGCTCTGGATCTGCAGAACTCTCTGGAGAACAGTCCCGGGGGCATGGACAGCCCACCCATTCCTGGAACAGGGAATCTGCTCCTGTCACATGTGGACAGCTGCCCCCAGAGCTCCTCTGCTATTCCCCATGAGGGGAACCTCCTCTTCCCAAAACAGCCAAGGGTCTGCCAGAACCTTTCTCTGTGGTGGCAAATTTATACCCAACCACTATATTTTTATACCAAACCACTACTGTTTCATTTTAAGAGTCATGGAATTTTCTGGATATTCTACAGAGGTCTGGCTCCTATTCAGATGAGATTCGCTTTATTACAAGATAATATACCTAAAATGTCAGATTTTACATCCTTTCTACCTTCTAATTGTGTGTGCATATAATGTTATTAATATAATTTAAAAGACTGGCTTTGGGAACAATAAAAAACTCATGATTAAGGTCACAATTAGAGACTATCATATCCAACAATTAACCTTTTATTAAGTACCTAATAAATAGAGTCTTTTAAGGCTTCATAGGGGGAGCTCTGGTTTAGACAACATTTTTGGTTCCAGAATTTAATTAAAGATTTTAAACTCATTCTATTTTGTAAGAAAGACTGACATGAAGAATGTAGAAATACATCTGGAGATGTTCTGAGTGCCTTTAAGGAGTTTTATGTTCAAGTCCCATCTAAAATAAACCACAGGTTAAAAAAGTTCCTTTCAGATTCTTATGGCACCACAAAAGAAATCTGAGTCAACCCAAACATCCAGACAAGTCCCATAGAGACTGAAAGACCAATTTAAGCAATTCCTGCCTCTTCCATCCTCAGATTTTCCACAAATACATGATGCCTGAAATTCGGATTTTCAAACTTTTATACTGCTGCAAGGTTTAAAACACATTTAACGTTACTGCTGTTGTTTGTCTCCTCCCTTGGCAGGCAGGTCCCTGGCTCTGGGGTGCAAAGGCACCGGTGTCTCCTCCTATTCCTCATCTTCAGAGCTCTGCAATCAGATACCTGAGCACCATGCCTGAAATCTTTATTTGCTAACACTTGAAAGGAGAATTTCTGATTAATTCTGGAAGTATCATTCTTTCACTCCCTTGATATAATCACTTACAAATTAATTCTAGGAATAAAACTGAATCAGAAATTAAGTCTAGACTGGCTATTATTTCTCTTGACTGGCTCAATTACATCTTATTTTATTCCTGAACAGCCTATGCAGTGTCTAAGACACACGAGTGCTTCCTTTACCCTTCATTTTCCAGAAAAGAAAGTCAGGTATCAAGGCACAAACCAAACATGTAACATACATGGATAACTTTTGGAGATTACAAGTCTATAGATTCCACAGGAATTTCAATTTATTACAGATTTTCATGCAGAGAAAGAAGAATTAGTCATCTGAGAGCTGGAGATTCTTTTGATCATTTTATTTCTGCACTCCATGCCTGGGCTCAAAAGGCATTTTGTACTCATTTAAACAGGAACTGAAAGGAACTTCAAAAGCACAGATACCATCTCCTTCAGTTGAGAACATTTTACCTGAATTTTGTTTGAAAGTCCAAAAAATATCAATAGCTTTATCTGTACAGACTACTAAGTTCAGGTTTCAGGAGCGACTTATTCTTTTAGAGTTGCAGAAAGCCTCAATTTATCATAAAACAGTGTTTAAAACAGACTGGAAAACCATATCCTGCCTTTCAGGTCTTTTTGCCACTAAAAAAGAATCAACTCACAAGTCCAAATCCCTAAAAGGTATTCAGAGAAAGATAGATTCAATGAGAATTCTACATTTAAGTTTGTATTCTACTCCCAACAGCAATGGTGAACTCCATGACTGTAGGATGGGGGGAAGAAAAAAGAATCCCTAAGACAAGCCTAACACAGGAGTTATTGCTAAGCCGTGGATACTCAAAGTTCCTCCTCAAGGTTTCCTATGCTGCTCTGCCTCTAAAAGAGCAAAATACTTCATGCAAATCAAGACCAATTAGTCCTTAGATAAGATCTTAAACATGGGTCAAGTCTATGGGTGACATCTTTTTCTTCCCTCATTTATGAGGTTTGAACTCTGAAGTGTAATTAGCTTCAATCATTTATTCCAAAGTTCAGATAAATCAGAACTGAGAAGTGGTGAAATTATGATTTTCAGAGAACTGGTACCTGAATCATGGGCATTACATCACAGGAATCTCACAGACAATGAATTATGTGAGCATGTGAGCTCAGCAGGGATGCTGAACTGCTATTCCTTCCCTCCAGAAATATTAAATACATTTCACTTTCTGTGAAAGTTAATATATATATATGATTGAAGAGATATTTTTCTAACAAAAAAGTTTATTACTGGTTATGAAGCTTGTCTACTGAAGAAAAACACAAGGGGGAAGAAGAATATTTACACACCAGAAACTGCCCAAAACAGAGAAGAACAAAAAACAAGTACCAATGAGATCATATGGATTTTCTGTCCATTTTTTTCCCAAAAGAACATCATATCAACACTCAACTTGGCCACGTCTTGTTATTTTCTGTATCAGGCTGTTTCCAGATAACACATTTCAAATCAGCCTCTCAGAAGTTGCTGGTTCAAGTTGCAGCAATTCATTCATTAAATACAGGGTACACTAGCACAAGTGTATCCACTTTGATAGGGTTACACACTAGATTTAAATAAAAGCACATTACAGTCAGAAGACAACTTAGAATCTAGTGGCACTTCACAGGTTTTTTTTTACTTTTCCTTGAAATTACAGGGATACAACAAAGGCAAGCCTTTACAAGAGGCAAGGTCACCATTTTATCTCTCAGAATGCTGATGGGATCACTGCCTTTATCAGTCTAAAAGTAGTACTGAGGCTCAGGATTTTTGCTGGCACCTTAAAAGCTGAAAATATAACATCTGAAGCATTTAACTCTCTGGTTGCAGGTTCTGCCTAGTTTTCAGTCTCCCTCTATTCTATTTCTTTAAACAGAAATTATGCCTTAGAAATAGTTTAATGGCTTTATTCTCTCAAGTAAGATCTAATAATAGTAAAGAGAAAAGATGAGGCAATTTACACTCCATTTACAGACTCTAAATGAGTGTGCTTGCTAAAGCAAATACAGATGTAAAACCACCAAGTCACATAAGAATAGAAGCAGCAGTCAGTGGAAAATTACTTGAGAACTGAGGTTCATGAAACAAGTCAAAATCCTATAAAACCTACAACCCTTTGAATAAAGTCGGGTAATGAGTGCTCAATTAACTTTTGCAGTTAAAGTTTCTTAACAGCATTATCAACTTTCAGAGCAGGTGTGGCTGAAATCTTGGCAATATTGTTATGGTGCTTGAATTAAACAAAGTTCAGAATTCATTAGTTTAGCTGGTTTTACTTAAGCAGCATTTTCTTGCATGCATAAGGGCATCCAGCTTCTTCACTCATTGTTTTGTCTCCTTTCATTGGATGTTTTAAGCAGATTTTGGGACTCTTGCATCAATAGCTGTTTTCTTCTATTGTAATAATGAAAATTATGCATGTACACATATGCCAAAAATCACTATTACAGAGTCACAACAAGATCTAACAAACACTGAATCTCAGAAAAATTCCATTTTCTTTCTGAAAGGATTTCAAAAATTGCCCACATTTCTCTTAGCAGTGGCAAACATCTCCAAATTAGAGTTACCTTGTCAAAAAAAAAAGGTAATTCTGTTCTGATTATTGTGCCCTGATTGCTGGGGATGTGCTGCCTACAGGGTACTTTGAAATTGGGCTTTTCTGCTGGGAAGATTTTCACAAAATACTGAAAGAAACACTTTAAAAAATCAAGTAAGCTTAAATTGGGTCTGCAAGTTCTCTTACAGCACAAGCAAAGAAAACTTGGTCCCTTAAGTTCCAGACAACAGGAATCTTGCAAGGAATTTTTCTGAATGTCTATGCAGATGAGCATTCCCAAGGAGGGGGCAAGTCACAAATTAGGGCAGATATTTCAAAATTTGAATTTGGGAAACCTCTTCCTTGGAATGCTTCTTTTGTAGGAAGCAAATACACACAGGAAGAGGTGAACACTATCCCTTGGAATGTAAAGATGTCTATACTGGACCTGCTTTGAGCCAAAGACAGTTTTGGCAGTAATGTTTGAATAAAGAAAATACTAAAGATATGAATCAGCTCTAAATTATTAAAATCTGCCAATTAGAAGTATAATGAATATTGTATGAAACCAAAGTAAAAGGCATTTCTTGGAATTTTATCTGAAGGACTAATCAAGGTTAGTGGTGACAATATGGAATTGCTCATTACTTTTTACTCTCCTGCAAAAGATAATAATTAGTGCTTCCCAAAGAGCTCTAATTGGAACAGTGAACCTTTTTTCTTTTCTTTGAGAAAAGGATTCTGAAATTGTCCATGTTTCACAAAAAGCAAGTGATCAGAATAAAGACAATTTTCATTTACTTGACAAATTAGGCTTTTAACTCAACTCCCTCTTTTTTCACAATAATTAATGACTTTCCTACTCAGTTCATCTGGAATACATCACATTAGGACAGACAGATTGCAGTGAAATGCAGTGAAAAGGAAGTAAACTGGGATATTCATACCAGTATCTCCTTCCTGTGTGTGCTGCCATTACCATCAGTAGCCAGACAGTAGCCACGAGTTCCTGTCACAATAAATCAGGAGGTTAAAGACCAGTCAGGGCTTTTTTTCTCATTTCTGTTCCCTTGTGGGGCATTTTTCTTGCTGCTGGAGTGACGTTTACCATAGGAAATCACGTCACTCCCAGTTTGCACTGCTGTGTTCACACTGAAGCTGGGTGCTGTGACCAGGGACTGCACATGCACTCCCCAGCTCGTGGAAAAGGCAGGATTCCTCAGCTCCAAAGGCACAGGGAAATGTTAGTGACAACACCTATGGGTGCCAGGTTCAGTCAGCAGTGTTCACTCCTTGCCTCAGCACCTGGAGCAAACAGGGGAGATGAGTTCATGCCTTTTTCCCCATCACAAGGAGCTGATCTGCCTTAGTCCTGAGAGCTTCTTGCCAAGCAGCCTGACCTCCAGACAGTTTCAGCAGAGGTTCAGGGGAGATTTTTACTTCTTGGCTGTAGGTTACTTCCAGTTCAGCTTTACTGAGCACTAAGTCCCTCCAGTCACTACATGGTGCAACTGTTAGATTCTCTTTCAAGAAAAAGAGATTTTTTTTTTCCTGATAATGTTTCATTTCCTGAAATATACAATTTTCTTTTTTCTTTTCTGATAAATAAAACATCAGTTTCATCTCAGTTATTCACTTATGGGTAACTGAAGACCACATCATTGTTATGTATCATTATGTATACCATATGGCTCTCCTACAGAAATGAGCTTTAGGAACATAATTATCAGCAACGCTCAGTGGCAATGTGTTCCACGTAGTTAACAACAGAATAGGAGAGTGATGTGAGGGAAGGATTAAGACTATTTTAGAATATTATGCAGTATAAGCAAGACCAGAAAAATCGTGTCTGTATATATACCTACACACACACACATATATACATACACACACACAAACAAACACACTTGGGTGAAAGCACAGAAGGCACTTCAAGCACGGTATTTTCCTGTTAAATAAAACATAACTTCCAGTCCAGGATATTAGCTGGAAGCTAGGAAGATACTACAGAAGCTGAAGGAACCAAAGAGCTGATAAATGAGTAACACACACACCCCAGGTGGACACTTGGTAAAACCAGCCTCCCTCTTATCCCAAGACAAACATTTAAGAGGTTCTAGGGAAATACGGGGTATCGTTATATGATTTTTTAGCAAGAAATGTGAAGGTGTGGAAAATTCATTAAAGCCACCTCCATCCAGTGTGTTCTGAAGACCTCTAATCCAAGACCACGTGTACACACCAGCTGCAAACCAGCATCTTGTCCCATGGGGCACTACATGGGGGACAGAGTTCAGACACAGGAAATAAAAATACTTTCAGAGCTCTGGGATGAAGAAGAGTAAATTGTATTAATAAATATACACACACAGAAGTAAGGAAATGCAACACAGCAGGATTCCTCCAAAAAAGAGCTCTCGAGAGGAAAGCAGGTCACACATACATGGCACAAGGGAGTTTGTATGTTGCCTTTACCTCAAGGTACCTCCATTCTCAGTGTCCCAGACCATTTTCTACAAATATGCTTTGGATTCAGTATTGAAGCTTAATCACTGAAAAAGGCTTTCCTTTTAAGTAACTGAGAAAAATACTTATCCTAACCTTCTTATAAATGAAGAATTACAGATTTAAATGAAGCACCCTAAACACAAAACAAAAGTTAAGTGAGTTTTGTTTCACTCTCTAATTCAGAACAGTAGCAGGGCAACTATCACAAAGCACATATTCAACTCTCTCACTAACTGAATGTGTATATTCACTTCCATTATCGAATTACTTTTTACAAAAAATACCAGTTAAAAAATTCACAGCATACATAGACATTAAGTGGTTTTGAGATACTGTTCTCTAATTTCACTTGCCAAATTGCAACATAAAATACTCAGCTACTAAAAAAGACAGCAAAGCTTTTGGCTTATTATTTGTAGTAAACAGCAAGCAGCATTTTGCATAATAGAGCTTGAATTGCCCACAACTGCTCTTCTGCATAAAAAAATAATACAGTCACTGAAAATGCAAAAGGTTCCACCAATCAAATAGCAAATGAAAAAATTAAATAAAGGGACAAACTTTTAAAAGTTGCGTTTTAAGCAAAGCTTGTCCTGTCATTTAAAAAACTTTGAATGCATTCCAGAGAGCTACATCAAAAGCAGCTTCACAGCAATTTCATTCAAGTCTCCACAAATGTCCATGTTGTGCTTCCCTCACCCTCTATCGCCCCCATGAACGGCAGAGTACAAAGAAGCGTTCAGGAAGCTGGAAATTGCAGTGTGACAAGGATCCCTTATCACAGCCCAGCCGTGGTACAGTGTGTTAGAGTGATGGATGAGGATTCACTCTGCATTTCCTCCATTGGCATTCACAGCATTTCCTATCAGAGCAGGAACAGGCGCAGCTGTGCTTGCTTTGATTGCAGCAGGACTGCACTGGAGACAATCCCGCGGTAATGGCACACTGTGCTCAAAATACATCCACATGCATTATTACACTCACTCTCCTTCAGCTTCTTCAGAGTATTTAAGATAATAGATGAGTTAACTACACAGTACTCTGACATTTTCCCCCTACTGCATCTACTTTTAATCTCCTTTTTAAATGCAAGCTAGTTTCCCTTGCTCAAACCTGAGGAAACAGTAGACTAACTACCACAGTGACCAGGTTTCTTCCTCCCTCCTCACACCCATAGCCAGATACTTGAAAACTGTCAAGTTAGTTTATTTTTTCATTTACTCTTGACAACTTATGGATCTACTTCAGAGGTCTTATCACTGATGAGTTACCTATTTGCAAAATCAACCTTGTTTTTGCAAAACAAGTACCCAGTTAGCTGTCCCCTCTCATGCATGAGCACTTCTTTTGATTGAACAATTTCCAACCTCACTTCTTTGCCCACTAATATTCACCATTTAACAAGGTATTTGTTTTGAATTCTCAGTATATCCCCTAATGTTTTCTACTCTGAAGGTTTCCTTCAGCTTGTCATTGACTGAAGGCTATGTATACACTGTCACTGATGGAAAAGAATGATATGGACTGAAATATAAGGGCATCTCCACGCCCTTTCTATTAAAATATTAAGACCTTCTCCTTGCAGTTTTCTGACCAGTTCTGTACCGTGTCATATAACTTCATTTAGCAAATTTTTTTCTGTCACATGTTAAGGCCAGGGTTCTCCATCATTTTTTTAGCAAGAGGACTTTGTTTGCACTCCTTGTAAAGTTTGACACTCACAAGCCATGCCTGGCATCCACACATTTATCATGACAGAACAGCACATAATTTCTGAATTTCTGAATTTCTGAACAGTGAGCTGCTGTAAAAAGCCCACAGAAAGCCCAGGAACTCTCCCCAGGTTCATCTCCCCAAGTCTGCTCACTGTCTGCAGCAGAGCACCCAAAGCAGCTCAGGACAAGGAATCCAGAGGGGCAACAAGAGCCCCTCTTTGGCTGCAGGTTGCTTTCCCCCTCTCAATGCAAACCTTCAACTTTACCAACTGACTTGACACGGTTCCTGCTTTTCCCTCCATGATGGGAAATGCATTTTTACCTCTAATATAATTAATTGGAGAGATTGCAGTTTTCTTTAGTGCCCCTGAGAAGCCTCTGGGAGGATTTTACTGACCAATTCTCAGAGTTTAAGAGAGTCTGTCATACTGAAATGTATTGTTTTTATTTTGCTATTTTTCCTCTTCCCTATCTCAGAGATCACCACTTGCACTGCTGACAGCTGTTCTCAGTATTCCTTTACCTTGACATTTTAACACATTTTTTTCCTTGCCAATCACAATTAAATCTTCAAAAGTTTATGCCTGAAATGCTTTCTTCTTACTAGGAACTATACTCTGAACACTTTTAACGAATTTTGTTCTGTTTCAACTCTTCATCAACAAATTTCTGGGCAGTTAAAAGTCTCCTACAGCCATCAAGTCCTGCAAATCAAATGGTGGCTCAAAAAATAAAAATCAGTGTCTCATGAAGAGAAGGTAAATATTACTTAATAACAACTTTGAATTGAAGGTTCTTTCCAGTGCATAAGAAAACTCATAAATACAAAAAATTCTTGCCACTCTATTGTCATCCCACAAACCCTAAATATATAGCTTTATTCACCTTGAATCTGACTTTTAGTGAACTTGCTGGCCTCTAAACCTATTGAAGTTTCATAGACTGTGCCAATTGCTATGGAAAGCTTGAAAGAAGACAGCAATGTAAATTACCTGAACGGAAGTCTCCAAGGGAAATATCAGGAAAATAAAGCAGACTATTGCTTTAGCACTGAAAACCAATTGGGTTTGTGCACCTTGGAGCTAGTGAAACCATGGATATCTACTAATTCTGTCCTTACTTGGAAACCTGTAGGATACAGCTCCTAAAACCTAACTCCCCCTCTGCAAAAACCTCTTAGGTTATTATTTTATACTTTGTTACCTTCCCTACTACGTGAAGGAAACCACATAACAGCATCACTTCTGATGGAACTCCAGAAAAATTTAGGCATGAAAGAGTTTAATATTTCATTAGACTTCATTAAGAAGGGCAGAAATCAGACCATTATCCTAATGTCCATTTACACAGGGCTGAATTAACTCTCACATAAATTTAAATGCATGCATTCACTTAGTCCAAATTGATTGGACAAACACACCTTCTTATGCAAGGCTTTGCTTCATACAGTGCCAAAATCTATGGGTAAACTTGTAAAAGGACTAAACTAGAACTGCATAAGAATAAACTGTCAGTATTTCTCAATTTTCCAAGTGCTTAATGGCACAATATTGCCCCTTTTCCTGCAGGGACAGTATGCTGAGCAGAACAGTTGTCCCATTGTGCCCCAGCTTGGGTTGTGCTCCAGTTTTCCAGGCTGGTTTATCAGAACACTCAGGTCTATTCACACTTCCAGCAAGTTACTTATTTGTGAATATTCTCACAAGATGGTGAGGCTCTTCAAGAAGAAACTGCATCTGCTCCAAGGATCTTTTTATAGAAGAGTAAAGAGCCACAGAAATACAATCAAGGAATGGTAATGACAAACAGGGCTGAGAGCTTTCCCTGCTGAATTTCCTTGTGTGCTTTACCCTCTAGCAAATGGGTGCAGGACAGAGTCACTCATACCTCCAGAAATGGGGTAGGACTCTGCTCGTATAAAAATATAGGATACAGCCCTCTATACAGCAAATACACAGGAGATTCCAAATTGGATTTTTTAAAACCTTCATTTATAATTGCAAAATTAGTTTTACATTCCAATGCTTAATTTTTTAAAGACACTTCACGTAATGACTTAAAAAATTTTAAATGTACTTGTGGCAGAAACTCTATGCACACAGAAGTTTACTCAAGACAACTTCCCCTCTTATCCTTTTTTGCTATTCTAAAGGATTTTTTCATACCATTACTTAGTAAAGTTCAGTGTAAATTTGTATTTAAGCTTTATAAACTGTATTTTAAGATGCTGGGCTCCACAATAACCACAGTCCTTTATGGTTCCTGAGTTGAAGCACCACTGCAGCATCCTAAGTTTTATTAGTGTGACCAAAAACATATTCTGGTGCAAGAATGTATTAGGAGTAATGAGTATGTGACTCATATGGATATGAGCACAGACAAACATGATTTAGCCAGAAAACCTGAAGTATCACTGATTTGTTTACAGCAGGAGACTGAACTCAGCAGAAGGTACAAAGGAAAAGCTGAGGGAGTACCTGCAAATAATGATCTATTCAGGGGTACAGGTATCAGCACAGTTTTCAAACAGTTCTGTAATGGGACCTTCTAGTTTGAGAAGTATCATCTGTCTGACTTCAAAGCGTGGCACAAAATGAAAATTTGTTAGTGCCAAGAGGGAAAGTGTGGGAATTAAAAGTCATTCATCATTGTAACACTTCACCACAAACTAAACACAGATAAAAGGTCCTGTATAGGCCACCGTTCCCAGTACACCAGGCTTTTTGTTAACTTGTCATATTGGAATGTACAAGGTGCTTACGCAGAAGTGACAACTTCCAGGAAATAACCTACAACCTTTCCCAAGTTACTTTTACCATTAAAATATTCTCTAAATATGTCAGTACCTACAATTCTTCACTGGGTATAAAATGCTTTTAACACATAACTTGGTGTCTTTTTAAAAACCTTTAGCACACTCACTGAAAAAATGTTATAGATTTTTTTTTAGTTTGCATAGAGAAAAAACTTCTTCACCAAAAGGATATTTCCTGACCATTGTTAACAAAGTGTCCCTCTTTCCATCAGTTTTACACTTCAGATGATTCATGTTGAAAGGAAGCAGAATTTGAAGGGAAAGAACTTGAGAAAGAGCTAATTCTGTGTCAAGTGTCACTTCAGACAGCCATGGTACCTTTTTCCTGCTAAACCTGCAAACATTTGCCCCTGCTGGATAACTATCAGGAATGGAAAATGGAACAGTATCAATCGTGGCTATTTCTCAGTACTGGTATGAATATGTAATATGCCATGCAGAGAAACCTCCTGGGAGGTTCAGCGTTACACTACATGAATTAAAATCCACTTACTGATTAGGCTTTATATCAGCTAATAACAGAGATTATTTTAAGGCATAGGAATCATTTAATGACCCTCATCAAAATATATTTTAAAAATTCAACAAGTATTACTCCCGATATTACAATTTCTTACAAAAAGTTCTTATTCAAATTTTTGGGTCAAGAAAAATGTTCAAAGGTAACATGGCTAAATTTTTTTAGGTTATAACACTACAAATTTAATAGAGAAGCTTTCTGAATTTCATCACATTGAAGACAGAGCATTTTAGAAACAACTTTGCTGGACAAGTCAATATATGACTGCTCATTCATTCTAGGCAAAGTCAGAAAATAGGATTAAATTATAGAAAAATATAATTATTTAGAATGAGTATCACGTATGTGGCCCTTTTATGTTCTTGGCAAGATTATACAATTACGGGTATTTCATACAATTCATACAGATGAGAAAACTTGATGACACTCAGTAACAGTCCTCCCTTTAGAAATTAATCATATAATGATGTCCTGTAATATTAGCAGCTTCCTGATTAACCAGATTTGACCCCATGTCAGGCTAGGGGTAAAGATCAATGATTAATCTTAATACTTAAAAACAGACACTCCATACCCTAAAATGTCTACCTGCAAGCTTTATTTCACACACTGGTGTGTTAGGAGCTTTAAGGATTTTGTTTCACCACATAACATGAGCAATGTTGAGTTTTATTCAGTTTAAGGCTGCACATAACTCCACAGCAAAACAGTTTTGCAGTGCAGACTCAGATGACCCAAGTCTTCCCACAGAACAAGGCATTCTTTGAACCAAGAAAAGCATAAGTCCATCTTTTCACTTCTCTGAAGTACTTCAGAATATAAGCCTAACTTTTGCACTGCCATTCACTAAGAGAATTGTTTGTGTAGATTACAACATCAGCAGAAGTAAATTCAATGTTCAAATCCATTGAAGACCTTTATTTTTTGACATTTCATATCAACAATTCAAATATCCCTATCCTGCACATAGCATAACAATCATAGCCCTTGAGGGACATTTAGGAATCTACAACTTGCTCTACTTGAAGCAAAGACACATAATTAAAAGTCACAGTAATTAAAAAAAAGGAAAAGGAAGGGAGTTTATTGTATTTATCCAAGTTTAAGGTGGGAAAAAGTTATCTTTTTCAAAGATAACAAAGTATCATATATTTGATTTTCTTATTATTTTGAAAACTACAGATGCCTTAGGAGCACTAAGTTTTGTGAGGCCTGCTTATATTTCATTTCAAAAGAGGATTTAAGTTCCTAATCCATCTAAAAAATTCATTTTTTAACTGCCATGACTCAAGTTGGCTGCCAACAAATAACAGCAGAAGCTGCACCGTCTCAGTTGTATTGATTTCCCCCAAAGCAAATGACCATAACCTTTAGGTTCTGATTCACCAAAATCTACATTTAGCACTTTAAAACCTGCAGCTCAATGGAAATTCAGCAAGAATTCTGCTGCAGCTCCTCTTTTCCTCTGTATCTTTTTACCACTTGCTTACACACATTTTGTTCCCAAAAAAAGGTGCCACCCAAAGGTTGCAACACTGATGCATCATACCTGATGTAACTAACACCTATCTTAGGGCCTCAGCCTTTCTTTGCCTGTTTCCAGTGGTTGTAAATCATCATGCAGCAAAATCTAATTTAAAAATTACTTTTCTATTTAGCAAATATTTAGAGAGAACTGTGAGCTATGCATTATTATTTCTATATAATAAAAATGCTCATATATCACACAATTAGAAATGTGTTTCCTGCCAAATAGATCTCAGCTACTCAATTCAGGATAATGTTGACTATATAAGGATTATTTTTAGCCCTCCTGTTAAAATATTAAGCTCAATTTCTTTACAAATTCTAGCTGTACTATACTTCTGGCTGCATACTAAATCATACAGCTCTAAAATCCGAGGATCTTGCTTTTGCCCCAGTCTACTGCTAACACAGAAATAGGAAATTCATCAGTGAATTTCCCACCTTGTGCTGATGGATAAAGAATGACTGAAATAAAGAACAGCATCCTGCCCCTACCAAGTTCTCAGTTTGTTAATGGATTTAGCTGGTGTGAGGATAACTTGAGTTTTGGATGTATTCTGAACTGCAGAGTATTCAGATTGTGTTTTACACTCTACCAACTTAGGAGACCTTCTGTTACAGAGAGAAAAGAGCCAATATTTTGTTCTAGAAATAAAATGAAGAAAAAAAAAAACCTTCTGCATCTAGAAATATAGCAATAAACATAAATATTAGAAAAAAACAGTTACACACAAGAGCCACAAAAAAGGCACAGGTTTGATGTCTGATATTTACCTAGCACCTTTCATTCCAGAGAACTGGAATGGCTTTATGACACAGGGGTCCATTTATCCTGCACTGAATAAAAACACTCCTGCTAACAACACATGGTATAAGACTTGAATATCACCAGTAAAGGGCAACACAGCCTTTCCCAGACTGACATGAGGCAAGCATGGACACCATAAACCAGACCATTGTACCATGGAGTAGAAATGCCTCTCCAGGAGAAATGACAGTAATTGTGTTGTGATGCATTTCACAGAGTTCTGAAAGAAAGGCTGAATTCCCAAAGCCACTCAAACCCCATCACTGCAGAGCAGTGTTCACACCATTTCTGCAACATAAGCAATGAATTGCTCTCATCAGGTTCCTTTTGTACCTGGTCATTTCCTGGAGATCCCTCACCAGTCAATAAGAAATCCCAGCCTTGTTCAGCAGATGAAAATTCTGCTGCTTCTCAATCTCTTTCTCCCTCCTCCCCACACCAACCCAAAGCTTCTCCCAAATATGGAATTTCTATCCCAGATTTAGAGGTATTTTAAAACCTCACTGACAAGCAGATCAAAGGGACAGGCAATATGTGTGAATAGGTACAAAACCAAAGCAGCTGGATCTTTCGTGGATTTTCCTGACAGCCAGGAAAAATTCTCTCACAGGAATGCTGTTTCCAAAAAGCAGGCACAACTTTTGTTCTAATCAAAGTGGAAGTGTTTTATCTAAGGATGGATACTAAACTGAATGGCTGGCTTCTAACATAAAAAACTTTATCTCTATCCAAAAACAAAGTGCAGTATTTGGGTTCATTTCAAATGCCAACGTGCTGTGATGACAAGGCTCCTGTTTGTTTTTTCTACTTGCTAGCTGCTCTCCAGTTTGAAATTCCCCTTCAGTTCTCCCAATATTTACATCACAGTTTGGAATACACAAGCAGTAAGGTTCAGCCTAGAGCACTTAGACCCTACTACCTTTAAGAAGGCTAAGTGCACACAGTGGCTTACAAATGCAAAGTAGATTATTTTACATCTCCTTGCAGCAAATAGACAGCAAATAGTGCACTAGGAAGCATCATGAGGATGTTTTTGCTGGTCACAGTCTACAAATATAGCATTGGGAATTAGTCTGACACCAACACTTCTCATCTTAATAGACTGGATAAAAGAGAAGTGTCCCGCAGCCCAAGAATCAAGTGAAATAGATATTGCTACTTCAAAATCATTCAACATTTATAGTCACTGGGATTGTGCACACTAAGTGCAGCTGGATTCCTCAACAGCTTCAGAAGTGCTTTTGTCATGACGTTGTTTCGAAACAAGCAAAACCCCAAATTTTGTTATCCATAACTATATGTTCTTTAATCAGAGGAGCTCCCTTCCCTTTCTGCAGAGGTACATCAAACATTTGAAAAAAGGAAACTAAGAATCATCTGTAACACCTACTCATATTTGTACACTTAATTAACGACTATTTTTTTTTAATAAGTACCTCAGTGAATAAAATACACTGGCACAATGAGCTGGTTGGCTTTGTACAGAAGAACAGCCTGAGAGCTGTAAGGCAGTAGAACGTGCAGAGTTACAAACAGGGAAGATGAGCAGTGCCTGCAGAGCTAGAAGCAAAGCAGAGCACAGATAACAGCCAGTCAAAGCCATCCCCTACCCCAGGAACAGACTGGTTCAGCCTCTCATTTCCAGGAGGAGTTGAGGAATGCTGAGGTCTGGAGGTGTTCAGTGGGCCACAGGATCCAAGGACAGCGTGCAGCACTGCACCCTCAGGGTCAGGTCACTGCTGCTGTACCTTGAACAGCGATTTCAGAAGAGATTAAAACACTCACTTTCATTCCCCAACAGCCTTTGGAACACATAATCCTGCTCCAAGGCTGGAGAGCAAATTGCACTTGGCAATGTTCACACAGCACAGGAATTGAAGGAGTGGGGGAGAAGTTCTTCCACCTTTGGCTCCTCTCAGGACTATTTAACTCTCTTCACCAGAAACCAGGTGCAGCTCTCAGGCAGAATTTCACAGCAAACCGAAAAATTCAATTGAAGCTAACAGAACTGTTCGAGGGAAATCTAAAAATCATCCAGCTTTGTCAGGGAAAACAAAGACAGACGCTGAATCACCAGACACTGTGAATAACTAAAATGATAGCCCCAGTTTTTAATAATTCATTATATTTCCCTCTGACATTCCAATTTTGTTGATTTCCTGGCTATCTACCTGGACCTTACCGAAGTAGCAGCAATCTGTACCATTTATAAATACAAACCCATAAATATGTCTGGTTTAACTTCCTCTGAAGTAATTCTTCATTGTAACTAGCTTTACAACAGCAATTCAATTTGTTTAATAGTGCCTGTGAGTTAATCAAAAGCTCTTAAAAGTTCAGTGATTACATAATTAGTAATTAAAACCACCTTGGAATAATCACATTTAAAATACATCTATGACAATAAGAAGTTAGAACAGTTCTGTGATTTTACCCTTTGGCTGTAAAATAGAGAAAAAAATTCACTTTTTTTCTGTCTTTTTTTTTTTTTTTTTAACTTTTTAATATGGTAACACTACACATTCTGTGTCATGGTTCATATTAGCACTTCTTGCTTCATCTGTCCACTACTGTCCCAGCAGTTAAACCAGAAAATTTCAGAAGATTATTTTAAATATCTTTAAAGGTAACATAGCAGGACTATGACAATTTGAGACATTAGCAACTATGTGCAAGAACAAGTATCTCTACTGACTGGGGACTTGCGTCTAGAACATTTATGCTTCTTTTCTCAGCACTTGACACAGGCCTCAAAAATAAGCAAAGCTGCTTCTTTCAGGCATTTTAAAAAGATTATTGGTTGGAGATTTCCTGAATTCATTAAGGAACTAAATACATTCTGTCCCAGCAAATGTAATATTGCTGAACATCTTCAAAGTACTTGTTGGGTATCTTGCTCAAAATTTAAAACTCTACATATAACTAAGGAAATTACACAGAGATTTTTAAGTGACCTGCCATTTTTTCAATATGTAAAAGGTATCAATACCACTTAGTAACTCTTAAACTAAGAGGAGATTCTCACTAATATCATTGTAATTTTTCTCAAATACCACCAAGAATTACTTTAAAAGGAAAAATCATCTCAAAAATAAACCACTATAACTGCAAAGTGTTTCCTTAATTAAACCACTATAACTGCAAACAAAGTGTTCCCTTAGTATTTCCTTTTATTCAAACTATTATAACTGCAGAATGAGAATGTCTTGATGAAAAGTTTCAGCTGGACAGTACATTTTTTCAAAAGTAACTAATTCAATATCCAGGTAATGTAGTTAATATTCAAACCACTTTTAGGCATTTGTACAGGAGTCCCACCACTGCTCTAGTCTGTTGTACTCTAGATGGTTGTGCTACAGTTAATAAATACCAACACTATCAATGGCAGTGATTAACTCAGCTCAGGAGGGTAGCATTTAGATTCTATAATCCAGGAATTAGTGAAGCTGAATAAAGTTTGGAAACTGCTGAGGTTTTCTAACCCTAGACTTCAGTTTTTAACTCCACACTGCTTTCCAGATATATTAGAAAACAAACACACACATTTTTAAAATCCCTCCAAGGCAAGAATCATTTAGCAGCAATCTAAACTCGCACCCTGGAGTTCATAGTTATTATTTTGCTTTGTGGAAGGATGAAAATTCTGACAGGCTCAATTCTTTATCATTAGAGATTATGAACTTCCAAAAATTAGCAGCCTGTCTGCCAAATAAAGCTGGCTCTGAAAGTTCATTGAGTGATTCTAATGCAATGGTCTGGACTTAATCAGACTGTACATGAGACCTGCACAAAGTTGTGGAGTTTGATGTTTGATTGGTTTTTGTCTTCAAGGCCTCCAATCCAATTTCCTCAGTTGCCTGATGAAAAGATAACTAGAGGGAGAAGTTTCAAAAACAAGGGTTTTGGCAGCTTTGCCAGTGTAAGAAATTGTCTTTTCTTATCTGCAGTTACAGACTCTGCAGCACTCTGCCACCTCATCTTGTGCCAATAAAATTGTTTGTAAGGCTGAAATGAGAAGCACATCAGGTCTGGGCAAAATAAAAAGAAAAGAGCCTATTCTTTATCCCCATAGGTACCCTGATTCAGTCCCTGCCAGATCTGCACAAAACACTTGTTTCAGTACACCTGTAAAATATTGTACAGCAGAGGCAGCAGCAAACAGGCAAGAACAGGAACTCTGTAAGGCAGAACTGCTCCGTGACAAAACTGCTTCCCTTGCCAGGGCTAACCAGTGAGGAGCTGCTCAGGAAACAGAAAAGGGGGTTTGCTACATTCTTCTTCTTTAATTAGAATGGAATGAAGAGAAACATGCTCAGCGTCTGGTGGCTTCACAAGTCTGCAAAGAATGCCTGTTAATGGCTGGTCCCTACCAGAATCAAAATTAATCTTTAAAACATAATACTTCCATGATCAGTTCTCACAGAACTGTTTCCTTACCCAACAGAAAACCATAAACTTTACTCCCTAAACAGGGGCACACCTTAGGCACAGACAGACAGCAATTGCTGTACTGCAGGAATGGTTTGGGGCTCACCTAGGACTGGAAATGGCAAGCACAGCACAGGGCATTACCAATGAAAGGATGAGCAGAGGACATCCAGCTGCTGATTTCAAGCTGCTGGGCCATCAGGGACAGAATGACACATTTTTTGTTAGCTGTGGAAAACAAAAAATAATTCGTTGTAGCCAAATATACATGTCCAGATTTTTCCCTGATGTCTTCACCATTCCCCATCATCAGTGATCAGACTTTTTTGAAACTATGTCAGAAGACAATAGCAGAGGCAGTGGGGCAAGAGAGCGCACAGCAAGAGACAGTGGCTGATCCAGCCAACAAAACAAGCTGCACTTTTAAACAGAACTTTCTGCTGCCAATTCTTTCCTTCTGCATCAAAACACATTTCTGAGAGAGCTTAAAAGTTTTGTCAGCTAGAGCATGTTATTCAAAAGCAGAACTGTTCATTTTTACAAGTGGAGGGGTTGAGCTCACATAATGAATCTGCTGTGTTGCAGAACTCTGAGGATGTCTAATGCCTCTTAACAAGTCCCTGCCTCTGACTTAACACACGCAAGGCTGAGGGCCACCTAGTGCATTCACTGTGGTGTGTGAAGGATATTTCAGTCCAGACCAAAGCACTGCCACCCTGGGCTGGTTTTTGGTTGTGCACAACAGGGAAAGTGTAATAGCCACCATCTGTTCATGCAAAGCAGAGAAACCAAGGGAGCAGCACTGGGGACTTGCTGAGCAGCCCAAGGAAGAGAGGCAGAGGAGGTTAACTGGGCTTAGGAGGAACAGGAGTGCTCAACCACAGTGGAGGAAAGGCAGCAGCAAATCACAGGACACAGCAAAACGAGGGGGAATACAAGATCATTCACCTTGTTTTCTCACTGAAGTGGTCATGTCAGCAGGGGAATGGAGGAGGGTGTGCTCATCTCCTCAGAAACATCTCAGACAAAAAAACAGAATCAACTGCCTCCAAAACCACACAGGCAGATTGAGGGTGGACTGGGAAAGGCCAAATTAGCTAAGAACTGTCCCAAGACATAATGACATGGAAAGAGGTCCAGCTTCTCTCGTCTCTCACTTTGGCTCCCAGACTTGCAAAATTCAGTGAGTTTTGTATCTTTTTCTGGGGGATAAAAAGCTGCAGACCAAGTTTAATATGAATTCATTCTTACTTGCTTCCTTTTTTTTATAGGTCTCCACATATCCCCCTGACAGCAGCCCACAGCAGCTATTCCATGACACTGAAATTATATCCATATTGGCAGAATGAATAAAGGTGGAGGGAAATTCACAGAAGCAGACTGGAGATAGAGCCTTCAAGCACAAGCTGCTACTGAAAGAAAAAGAAGTCATACTAATGGCTGCACAGAGCATTTTTTGCAACGGAACTGCACTCTGGAAGCAATCATACAGAGCTCAGCTAGGAGGAGAAAATGAAATGCTGCTCCCTCATGCATTGATTATAGCATTCATATCTGCAGAGACAAAAATCTGACATGAAAGAGAATCCCCAGCTGTAGCGTGGCTCTACAGATAGAATAACAACAGCCCTTCAGAAGGCTCAGTTTTCTTTGCAGATTCTGAAATAAACTCCTTCTGCCTTGGAACAAGCCTCTGTTGAATACATGTTCCAATTCTGTAGTTTACTGTCAGAGTTTTTAGGCCTCCTGTAAGACAACACTCAATCTCACAACCATAGGACCACTCCTGGCATTAACAACACACTCAAGAAAACAAACACCACCAAAAAACACAAAACACACTCCAAACAAACAAAACAAAACTTTCTCTGGAATTTGAAAAGATTTAGCAGGGCAAAGCAAACTGAGATTGGCATAGATGCATTACTCTCACAGAAACACAAACTATAAAGCCATTTATGTGCCATCTGTTTTTCCTAATGTCTGTGTCTATTTTTCTACACTTTTTTGCTGGATAACATTGCTGGATAACATTGTATGGATAACATACCACACATCAGACAATGAGGATAACCTCCATAAGAGCCCCACAAACACAGCCAGAGCAGCTAACAAATCAACCAGGAAATAGGCTGTCTACATACCAAAATCTTGGGAGTCAAACTGCCAATATCTGCCCTGTAAATAACAAGTCCAAATTCAACTCAAAACTAGGAGTTGAAAGATTAGAACTCCCAGAACTTTTCCACAATTTAGTTCTGTATTTTCTCTCCTCTCTTTCTTAAAACCAAAAATAGGTCTCACTATGCCTCAGTCACCAGACATGGGCAGTGCCCTCCTACAGGAACAACTTTTTATACCACATAAACTGGAAGCAAAGGGGATGCCAGCACCTGGACAATCAGCCTGGAATCTCAAAATGATTACAAATAATCTCAAATTATGTTTGCCTGACTCCTAATAATTTTTGTTCTTGGCCATAGCCCAGAGGCAATTTTTCTGACAGGAAATCATTTGGTTGTTATATATTACTCAAACTAGGTGATCTAGTGATTACCTCTGGCCTTAAACAGCAAGTCTTTGAAAGAGATCTGACTATTTCTATTGATATTTTAGTAAAGTGCTGAAAGAGGAAGCTTTAATTTAAAATTTAATTTTCCAGTTGTAAGACTAGTAAAGAAAGCATTATCTTCCTTTTTTCAGGGTCTCTGAATTTATGCACAGACAGAATATTAAAAAGGAGACTTTTAATAGAAAAAGAAAAAAGCAGCTGAAGATTTTATGGAAAAGCAGCTTTTTCAAGTAATATCTTGGACAAATGAAAATATTTTTTCTTCATAATTAAAGACACACAAAAGTACAAATGCAGGAGTGTACAGGACAGATTCAAACTACTAGCAGTCAAATAACTAGTTACAACTGCCTAAATAATCCCTCAAGGAGGTGATAAAAGGAGCTTTTTAATTAAAATTAAACAGACAGAATATAGCTCCAAATATTCACAAAGTTTATTTCATTACTTAGGTTTAGGCCTATTAACTGTTGAGAAAACATATTTTGGTTTTAATTGCCAGAAGAGGATGTCTGTTATTACATAATGCAAAGAGCACTAAACTCAAGATGTGTGAACTTTTGCTGAATTTTTGTACTGTTCCCCACATTCAAAATTCAATTTATCAAGCATTTAGCAATTAAAGGCCAGTGCTTTGTAGATTTTAGCTAAAGGTCATATAAAAGTGGGCTTTTTTCCTCTAGACAGTAACTAGAAAGTGATTCCTCAAAATGGCTTTTCAGTTTTTCCTTCAAAATTTACAAACATTAGCATTTTTGTGAATGCATTCTGTTACTTGGAGCAGCATAAATTTACACTGTTCTACTCACATGCTGTGTTATTTGCTAAAATTTATATTAGATCTGAAAATGAAATTATCTGTGCATCCTTTCCCGTGCATTCAGAGTACCCAAGCAGCACTTAGCACATGGCAGTGATTAAACACCAGAGATGCCCTGGATCTATAAATAGACAGCTGTGCTTGTTGTGGAATTGGCCTCCTCCATCACCTTGGTTAATTACAGTTAATTGCAGTTGGGGCCATAGTCCTGGGTACCTTGGCAGCACCCATCTCCTACCCAAGCATGGACATAAGGAATAGTTATTAACTACAGCACTACATTCATCCTTTTTGCTTCATGAGCACTGTGGGGTCCCTCACAAATTCACAATAAAAAGAATAAGCAACTAAAAAACTAACTAGTCAAGTAATGAATCCAAGAAATTTCTCACCACTGATGCTGCAAATAGGGTGATTGTGAATGAAAGAATATTTGTTTTAATAAATTATTAAAAATCAGATGGAATCCATCAAGGTCAAAGGGGGCTGTCCTGGGATTTGTTGCAGGTGTGTTTGCACAGAGCAGACAGGCTCTGGCAGAGGCAGTGCAGTAACACCAGGGCCTGTCCACACTGCCCTGGTGCAGAACAGGGAACCAGTGCTGAGGGGAAAGGGCAACTCCCCAGCAGAGGGGGAGCTTTGTGACCTTAGGGCTGTGGGCAGGGAACCAACAGGACCAAAACACAGGTTACAAAAACCTACATGTGAATAATTCTTGGTTTGGCACAGCATAAGGCACAGCTCCAAACACACACAGGAGGATCTGCAGGTACTGCTGGGGCAGACAAAAGTTCTTGTACAGTTCAGGTGACAGAATCCCATGTCACAGAAAAATTAAGAGCATTTTGTTATAAAATTTCTTATATGGGAGTTTTGCAAGAGGACTCTTTGTTAAATACAGATGGGCAGCCCACCAACATCAAAATATTTCTTCCACAGTTCCCCAATTACTTGCTGTC
The DNA here is from genome assembly GCA_013400215.1 of Cisticola juncidis. Lineage (NCBI taxonomy): Eukaryota > Metazoa > Chordata > Aves > Passeriformes > Cisticolidae > Cisticola > Cisticola juncidis. The sequence goes on from VXBR01000779.1 coordinate 6,884,687, forward strand.
TAAATATTGCACTCAGAACACATCAAGTCAGGACAGCAGAAACTATGGAAATAATAATTTCCACACTGGAAAAGAAACTGACCATTTCAACCACATAATGATATTTTTATCACCTCAAATTCTCATTTGAATAGAGGGATTTACACCAATATCTGCCATTACTATTTTGACCACATTCCATGACTGGTTTTGGTTGGGAGTGTTTTGCCAAGTTCTTTAAACAGCAGGTATTAACCCTGAGGGAGAAGTGTTTACTGAGGATGCAGAAAGAGAATAAGGTCTAATATATAAACCATCAAAACATTTTTGTCCATGTATTTTGAAAATTTATCAGAGGTTTGTCAGAAGACCAAGAAGATTAAAATTAACTTTTCTAGCACCCCAGTGGGTTCTGGTGAGGACCAAAGCCATCTAAAAATTGTGAGAAGCCCTTTGTTCTAAAAGCACTTTCCTTGGTGAAAAGACATCACTTCATCTTTCATATGAAGTCTATTTTGATTTTGCCTATTTGTTTTGTATGTGTTTGTTTCATTGTGTTTTGATTTTTGAGATTGGTGTCTGTTTTGGTTTAGGGTTTTGTTTAATTACACACCACAGGCTTCGATTGCTCTCTAAATATTATTTAGCCATGTTTGTTTTCTGTAACAGAAGTTGTTCCTCATTCTCCATAATAAACACAGTTGGGTACTTCAAAAAATGGAACCAGAAAAACAAGAAAGAAATCTAATTAAAACCTTTCATCAAGCATCATTGATATGTTAGATGGTGTTTACCAGATAGCATCAATTGCTCACTTTATTTTAACCAAATAACAAATAAATAAAGGATTTATGTTGAAATTCTTCATTCAGAAAGGCAGACTTTCTAAATTTCAGATCAGCATATTTACCCTAAACACCCAGCATCAACTGGTTTAAGTCTTGGGTTTTATTTGTAGGTTTTTTTCTGATAAAACCTTTTGAAGTAAAACTTTGCAGCGTAGATTTATTCTTCAATGTTGCCACCTTATTCATCTTTAGCTATCCTAAATAGATCACAACAAATTAAGTCCTACTTGCACTGGACTGAAAAGTCAATTTTTTAGTCACAGAAAGAGAAAGCAATAGAGAAGCTCAGAGAGAACCAGCACATCTAACAGTTCTGGCAAGGGATTCTTCACTTGCCTTTGTTTTGTCCCAGTTCTTGGACATCAGGAACTGCACCTTGCAATGGAAATCAACCCTTAGAGCAACTTCACATCTGCTCACAGAGCCCTGAAAGCACTCAGCACCATGAATGACTCTATTGAATTAATTAAATCATCAATATGGTTAAATTCAAGTCCATGCTTCAAGGGTACTGATGAACTAGATCTTAATTCAAAGCCAATGAAATGCAGCAAGAGTTTTCAATTTCACTTCAGCAAGTATGTGCTCCAAAAAGCTTTGGATTTTAAGTGCTCTCGTCAACACATTTTGAATTTTCCCTAACAAAACAGATGTACATTTCACCCTTTTAATGTTTAGCAATTTAGCTTTTGTTTACCAAAAATTTCAGGTTGAATGATCACAATCAATATTTACAGCAGGAATTCCCCCTAGAAATGTAAAATTAAATCCCTGACAGGGTTTTGTTTTCTTCCCATAAAGAAAATAAAATGAAACAAAACCCTCACTCCCCCTCCCTGAGATACACTGTGTTTATTATCTGTGAAGTGGCAAACCCTCGAGCACACTGGAACCCTATTTAATGTTGGGCCTCTTTGTTTATTACAAATCCAAGTGTTTCTACCTCTAAGCCATTTCTCATATAATAAAGCAAATTACTTGTTGACAGTTTAAGGATTATAGTCTGTTACTTTACCTATTAATAGTAACATTAACCACTTTCTTTTTCATAGCTCTTCCAGAAGAATAATGATGCTTCCCTTAAAACAAAATTTGAGATTGCCTTAACATTTCTTCCCTTATGTTGTCCTTAAGGCTGTCAATTTAGTCCAATAAAGATGAAAAGGGAGAGAAAGCCTCCCTCTGTTTTCACTCCTCTGCTGTGAACAAGGCTCTGAAACACCAGTCTTGAACCAAACCATCTTTGAGATTCCTTTTCCAGCAATTAAGCATCATCAATCTGTGATACTGGCTTGTCTTGCAAGTCAAATCTTACAGAGCTAAAGCTCTTCACCAGCCCAGGAGTACCCTTTATAATCTGATTAGTTACTCATCACCGTATTCAAGTTGCCATTACACTTACTACTACAATAATGCTTTCTGATTATAGTGTTTTTCACCACATGTACAGCCTCTGATTAGAGATCCACTGTTACACTGCCCATAACTAATACCAGAAGAACCCAGGTTTTGTTTTACATTATTAATACAAACTCTTGAGCTTCTAAACAAATCCATTTCCTAATCACATTATCTCTAATGTGTTACCACTCAGAACAGGAGTTCTTACCCAAAGGAGAGTGACTTTTCAGAGAAGGCAGAATTTAATTTTATCCTATTGAAAGATCCCCATGGGGATGACAGTGTCAGATATATTCATATAAATACCCTTTTTTTTTCTTACAGGTGTAATCCTACAATGACCACAGAAACAAAAATGTTGCTGTTGATAGTCAAAAAGTCTGAGAGCCAGATCTTCTTTTCAAAGCCTCATCTGAGTTCAAATAGTCCCAGTCAAGTGCTTTGTATCCATATTAGGTCACTTTTTGTCACACTCTTAAGTGCAGCACTCTTATATGCTAAGCAAGACATCATCAATTCATTCTCCAGACAGATATCCCGTTCAATAAAATCTACTTCTTTAGTAAAACCTGCTTAAAGCATGAAAATAAGCACACAAACAAACAAAAATCCCCCACAACAAAACAGTTTTTCCATCAAAACATTGTTTTCCTCGGGAGAAACAGAACTGAAATCCTTCTTGTGTAAATTCCCCAGCTGTGTGGAATATATTCACAAGGTCAGAGATTTTTTTCAAAGCTTAGAAGAACCTCCCAAGTGTGTTTACAATTTCTTTTTTGACTTACATTTGCTGAACGAAGCAAATCTTTTATCATAACCTAAAAATATCATTTCTAACTGGGTCACTGTTGTTTCTGCAGTTCAGTCCACCTGATGCCTTTCCTAAAAGGTCTGTTCCTGTTCAAGATAGCCACAAAATCCAACATGACATCACTGGGACAAAGATCAGATTTTAACAGTGGAGGAAAGGATGGATTTAATAAGTCTGGTTGGGAGAAGAAAATAAATAAATAAATAAATAAGTGGGGAAATCCAGTATGTCCATAATATTAAAAAAAAAATCATATAACAAACATCCTGGTTTATTTAAATGTTTCAAATTCCTACTATTTAAAAAAAATTCCCAATGTCCAACACTTCCAAATCACTAGTTGTTTCCAAAACTCAGAGTTTCAGCATACAGGGGGTGTAAAGGTTTTTGCTAGTATAAAAAAAATTACTGCACGTGCCCATGCCATTAATGTTACAAAGGCTCCAACTCAGATGTGTGTGAGCATTTCAATTCCAAAACATAAGCAGTCTGTTTTCCACACAATTACACTGCCCAGTGGCTTTCTTAATGAACATCTAATAATTCACAGACTCAGCAAACAGCAGTGATGGGTGTTTTGCTGGGATCTCTGTGGGAGAGTGTTAATTTCTTTCATCTTTAATAACTCTTCTGTGGTTATAGAGAAGTATCCAGAGTGCTCAGGGTACAACACCAAAACTGAGAGTGCTCCCTCTTGTGCTGGTTGCTGTTTTGTTTCCAAGTTTAAGCTGGGATTTTCCATCACAGGCACAAGCAAAGCACCTTTAGTCTATGTTCTCCCACTATGTTCTTCTGAAAACTACAGGTCAATGTCTCAGCCATCACTTAACCTCTAACACAAAGGGTGTTACTTTTAAACTCCACCTAACACAGGCACTCTTTGTAAGGAAAACCTAATGGTGTTTGCAAGGAATGGAAATTTAATTCTTTGGGAGCTCCACGAGCACCTGGATTTCACTGTTGCATCAGTATTTAGTGAATGACACCTTGATCACTGTCAGCAGGTGACTTTAATGGAGTCACTGATTCAAATCAGTTAGGATTTCATACCTAAATTCCATTTCCTGTATCCCAAGGAGGGACTGAAATCTCCAGCCATTACAAGCACTGAGCAATGAAATCTATACTCTCATTCCCCCAGTAATTAAAGGTGTCAGTGTCTAGATAAGTAATAAAATTCCCAACACCTCCAATTTCCAGATCAGCAATGGGACACAATTCCAGCAACCCTCATTCTCCACACTACACCAGTGTCTAAGTTTATGATTGACAGGCAGCTGCAGGAAAAGTTATCAGCTCACAACTTCACTTGCCACAGAATCCTAACATCTAATTATCAGCCTCCAGGGAGATTTCTCTCAACATATAGAAGTTCCTCCCCTAGCTGCAAAAAAACCTAAAAAAGCCCCACAAAAAACAACAACATACAACAAGGAGGGGCAAGGGGAGGGGACTGTTAAGGACACAAAAGCTCCAAAACCTAAAAAAATTTAAAAATGAAAATCAATAGAATGGTCAAAGCTCATCTTGAACTATTAAAATCTACACTCAAAGGACGTCATAAGCAAATAATTTAATGTAATAATCTATAAACACTTTAAAATATAAATTTGAGTCCTACTGCTGTTAGCCTTATTTGAAGTGATAAAAACTAATGGTGCCCCTCAAAGTACTCCAGCCATGCTCACACTAGATATGTAATGTATATATACACCATCATATTACTTATAAAAGTAATTAATCTAAAGGTCATCTTGCAGTCACCTTTCAGGGCGGTGTAAATGTGAAGCTAAAGTGCTCATTGCAGCAATATTTGTTTATACCTGTAGCTGCACAATGCACGAGGTCTGCTAAGGCTTGAACTTGTTTGATAATTTGAAGAAACTGTGCATTAAGAAAGTAATAAAAACCTGTCCCACTGCTAAAAACCACAAGACCTACACTTAAACCCCTTGTTTCACATCTGCAATTATCTTTCCTAAAAGCTTTTGAATCAGCAAGACTGTGGTGCAACACGGGCCAGCAGATCAATGCAATGCCTCCCAAGCACTGTAATCTAAGACAAAATTACTTATGAATGTAATTTTTTCAAGATACAAAATGAGAGCAAACACATAAAAATGCATTTATCAGCAACAATCTGCTTCCAGTCACCAAGAGAGGCACAGGAACAGTGGTCCTTATTCACAAAGGGGTGAAAGAGGCAATTTGACATTCCTGGCACTGATCTTAGCACATAGTTGAACCAGCACATAAACAATACTCCTGCTTCCAGAAATGGGCAAGACATTCAGTTCTCACCTCCAAGGACTTCTGCCAGCACTGAAATTTCAAAAGCCAGATCAGGAGTAAGGTTTAGAAGCTCCAGTGATTTGGCTTTACACGTGAGCACACACACACATACAGAGAACTCTTGTGTTAGATGGAGTTTAAAAGTATTTAGAATACCCACCTGTAGGCACACAGAGGTGACTGGGGATGGGGCTGAGGCCTCATCCCTAACAGGTTACAGCAGTGCAGGAAGGGTGAGCAGTACTGAGGGCACTGAAACACCGAGTGCTGGGGTCACTGACCAAACACAGACAGGTAGGGAGCACACACAGGGGAATGCATGTGACATAAAGGGGATGAAAGGTGGTACTGGAGAGCAATAAAGTGCTGATGCATGGAGCCTTCTTCAGTGTCAGTCCTACCTCTTCCATCACCCACACAATTTCCATCTGACTACCATCTCTCATTTGTATATTCTTGATATGAAGTCTAAAGATCACTGTTTTTCCTCTCTGCTTTGCTCTTGACCAATAATCCATTTTTCCATTAAAATGCTGATATTCCTCAGTTGCCACTTCATCTTGACAATATTCTGGAACACAACTGTATCCACAACTTACCTTAACAGGCTGATAGATTGTTTTGCTCTGTTATCACTAATGAATTAAGTTTATTTTCTTGGAAGAGCAATACTAAGAGATTAAACACCTTAAATAGCCTTTCTGCTTCACTTGCAACATTATGTATGTTTAATAATTCAAACATCCTACTAGTGAAACTGCAAGACACCAACGTATAATTTCAGTATCATAACTCCTGTAAGTACTAACATGAATTTAATGTACAATACTGCCTAACTCCCCCATTCATACAGTCTACAGATGCCATAGAGCTATGAGAGTAAAAATAACCATGTCTTCATTAGATTTAAATTACCCTGTTTTACTCACCCACTAAGAAGCAGCTCCTATTATCAGTCCTTATTCAAAGTCAGTCATGCAAAGTTTTGTTTGCTCACAAGAGCAGACCTCAGAGGTTCTGCTCAGTAATAATCCTACCACAGATGATCCAGGACACCTAAAGGCAAGCAAGAACTACTCAGTAGAGCTCCTACTTGCACATGCAATAAAATAATATTTACATGTAGCATTTATTGCGGTATAGCAATTCAGAGCTCTCACTAAGTTCATTCCTACTAGCTTCACAGACAATAGATACCATGCACACTCAAAAATATCAACTCTAAACAAAAAATACAAATAAAATTATTTTCAATACCAAACACTTTTGAAAGGTTGCTTATATGAACGTATATACAAAATTATCTTCAAAAAAGAGCTATTATTTAACAGTACAACATCACCTTTTTATATTATTTGGCTACGACACCCAGGTATCAAACTGCCTGTAAGACTCTAATTGAGTACATTCCAAAGAAAGGCCCATGCTACACATCAGATGACTGAGTCAGTGATGAACATTTGTCCTCATAAGGTTCTGCCTGTATCATAACAAACTCTCCTTGTCACAGACTCCCAAAGGTCTTCTCTTTTACAGAGACTAAACCCATCTGGTGCACTCTTTGGAGACTGCTATGAAGCAGAGGGAGCAGCTGTCCAAACAGCCCATCCCACAGTCTGAATGTCATGATGGTTCTTGCAGCAGAAATAAGACAGACAGGCCTGCCCCCCCCAGCCTGCACTGCAGGGGAGCTGTGACTGGCTTATGCCAGATTTTGTGCCATCATTACAAGCTAAATTCCTAAATCTGACAATTTCTTGTTTATGTGTTTGATTGGTAAAAACCCAAACAATGATGTGTGCACAAAATAATCCCTAAGTGACAACCAACACTCCAGCACACTGCCCTGAGTACTCCAGCTGGGACTGCAGTCTCATGTAGTCACTCACTCTGGGCTGTAAACCAGGGATAAATACACATTCCATCTTTACAGCCAGCATTTAACATGGCCAGGCTCTGCACCATGTCTATCTTAGCAGGAGCAGATAGAGACCATCCAGAAGCCCTTTCAAGTTTCTCAGGGATGACATTCCCCTGGAAAGCATCCCTCAGCCCTCTCTAACATGAGCCACATTCCAGCTGCATGCACCACTCCAAATCTGGGATTCACCCACAGCAGCTCATCCAAACTGAGCACGCTGTACTGCAGTTCAGCAGGCCGCTGCAATTTCTCAGCTCCTTAAAAATTTAAATTCTGACTCATTCAGGATGATGGTTATAGGCCTTACTCTAATAATGGCAGAAGCATTAACAATCTGTTTCAAAGAGACAGATAAGTTTCATTTTATTTCTCAACATTTTATAGCTCAGATCATGAATTTTCAGCAGCGGGACTGCACTGTGTGTTAATTCTTCAACTGCACAGAAGTGACAGTCACCTTTGACTTTTCTAGCATAGCTAAATACTTTCAAAATTATGTTTCTATAGTTAGAAAAAAATTACAAAATTACTTTGAAAGATGATAAACTTGAATTATAAGAGAATCAGAGTCATTAATAACTCTTCAATAAAACCATAGAAATACAGATAACAGGGATAGAAATACTGTCTTCCTACTCAGCTTATTCCGACTCTGCAGGAAGAATTAATATTTTCTTGTATAAACTAAGATTAATAGTAGCTTTAGCTAAGAGCTCACTAGATGTGTTCAGATGTCAGATTTAACTGATAAACCTTCATGGGCAGCACACGAGCTTTCAGACAAAGCTTTAACTCCTTCTTTAGTACAATATCAAAAAATAATTTAACTATAAGAATAGGTTTGTTTATTTGTTTTCCTGTGTCAGTATAATGTTGTAGCAGCCCTCTTGTTAGAGGGCAGAAATGAGCTGAGACACAGAGTTCTTGTTTATCACAGCATGAGAAGGGTCCTGGATTATTCCTCTTTACAGCTCAGCCATCCTGACTCCAACCACTCACTGACTCTGGCTCAGCAGCTCCTGCTGTGGGTTTCCCTTGCAGCCTCTGACTGCTGGGTATTTCCTGCTAAGCTCTGCCTGCAGGGATCAGTGTGCAGAGTGTGACTGCAACAGGCTGTGACTGCAGCCCCAGACTGACCTCACAGCAGTGATTCTCTCTTCTTCCTCAGGATCCTTCTTCTTCCTCAGGATCCTTCGCCATCACGATCCTCTCGTTCCCTCTCCCTCAGGGCTCCTCCTCCCTCAGGCCCTCACCCTCTCCTTTTACCTCACTGATCTTTATTGGCTGCAGCTGTGGCTCATCAGGGCACTGCTGCATTGGTGATTAACACAGCTGGGACTGATCAGGTTATCAGGACGAGGGCACCTGCATTCCCTTCCTCCCTACAACTCTAACATTAAATCCCTACAATACAACGTTAAATTCATGAGCCCAAGTCTTGTAAACCAACGGGAGAAGCAGGACAGGAAACTATCAAGTGCTAACATGGGACACTAAATGTTACCACAGAAAGCTTTAATCTTTGTAAGTGTACTTTGCCTTGATTTTACAACCAACATGAGCAAGTAGATTCCATTTCATTTTCATGTAACAAAGATACTTTTAACTTCCTAAATTCTAACAGAATGTCTCCATACTGAAAAACCCAATACTAAAATAGGTTTCCAACATTTATAATTGCTTATATAAACTGGCGCATGGCGTTTACTTCTTGCTTTTTTTCTGGATGGTAGAATATGGAAAGGACACTGACATCAGCTGTGTACCTCTATGTCCAAATCCACTTTATGTGCATTTATGAAATTTAAATCCTGAAACACGAACATCTGAAAGTTCCCTATGAACATAATGATGACTGCACACTGCACATCTTTCTCCTGACATTTTTTTCCATAAATGCAGAGCAGCCATATTTTTAGTAGCACATAAAGTTATTATTGCTTTATTTCAATTAAAGTGTGCATATGCTTGCTTTGGCAAATTGAAGCTGATAAAAATGCATCCCATCTCTTGAAATTAAGCAGCAGAACATCAATGAAAAATCCATCAACTCCTAACTAGTAAGTACCCTCAGTTCTGCCAGAAACAGACATTAAGCCAAATAAAAGTGCTACAACTCACTAAATCCATACTAGATTTTCTTTATAAACATTATTTCCAACATGCAGAGCTATGACCCAATTAACTGCACATAATTAAACAGAATCACAAATACGGTGTGTCTGTTGACTACAACTACTAAGAGCCCTCAGGGGATGAAAAAGTTTTAAAAGGACCTTAATTTGTTCAGACAATGCAAACTTTATGCCAACAAAAATACCATTAGAAGTAGGTGTTGGAATCTATAGGTGATAATGCACACTGAAGGATTTCCCCTAGAACTCCCCATTTGTAGGCTGGGATTGCACACAGGGGGGTTTCCATTTCTGCAGCACTTACACACGGCCAAGGCCTCTCCTGCTCCTCACACCGCCCCACCACTGAGGAGCTGGGGGTGCACAGCAAACTGGGAGGGGACACAGTGGGACAGGTGAGGGACATCCACAGTGCACAGCATCACACCCAGCATGGAGAGCTGGGGAGGAAGAAGGAACAGGGATGATGCTCAGGAAGAAGGAACAGGGATGTCCAGAGTGATGGGCGTTTGTCTTCCCAAGTCCCTGCTTCCCTGGGGATGGCTGAACACCCGCCTGCCCAGGGAGGGTGGTGAACGGATTCCTGATTTTGCTTCGCTTGTGAGCACAGCTGTTGTTTTACCTGCTAAACTGTTTTTATTTACACCCACAATTTGTCTTGTTTTCCAATCCTCTCCTCCATCCCACAGGGGTTTGGGGTGCAGGAGTGAGGGGCTCAGTTGCCAGCAACCCTTAAACATTTCACTGTAACCCATGAGCCAGGCAGACTGCGACAGACAAAGCAGTTTAACTTCTCTCTGGCAGACAGGAGCCTGAATTCCTACAAACTGTTCTTACAAATAGCACTCACAGATGTCTCAGCTGGCACCACAACAGACAAGATACCTTGGAAAGGTTCACCTACAGAATTATCCTGGAATCTTGACAAGGCCTGCATGCAGAGGCTGGTTTTACAATCAGTTAAATGAGCATCAGTGAACATACACCTTTAAAAAAGGCAATAAAGACAAATAAACAACCATTTCTGCTTAGAAATTAAGCACTAGAAAATAGAACAAAACCAAAGAGAGCCTGACACCTCAGTGACTATTTATGCAGACATAAGCAGGAGCAGTCCAGATAATGAATACTCTAATATAGACACAGTACTGAAAATCACAATTTATTCCCATCTGGCCAACAGGAAAAAAGTAGCAACAAGCACTGGCAAAGCTAAATTATGATTTAGACTAATGCTGTGGGTAGGTGTAAAAGTTAACAGTTTCATTAATATCATTTTGTACATTAATGACTGGAATAAAAGAATAATAATGCAAGTGAGAATAAAACCCCTATTTTTCCTCAGACAGGAAAGCAAAATAACTTCTGCCTCTGATTAGTTTTGTTTCTTGGGGAAAAAAAATCAGAAGTTTTCATATTTATCAGTGTTATTTGTTTTAAGTTAAGGAAGTTTAAGGAACTGATCTTTCTTTAAGAAAATACTGTAGTGGCCCCAATGAACACACCGGAGCAGATGGACAAATAATTATTCCGAGGGGAAAAAGCAAGCAGCAAATAAGTCCTAAAGGAAAATTTGAGGTGAAAGGCATGTAGACATGCCTACATGTAGGCTGTCATCCTATTTCCTCATCTGTCTTGTGACTCTCTGAATGAAATGAGATTTAAAAAACTTTTTGCCTACCAACTCCAAGGAAAAAATATTTATCATAGTTTTTCAGCTACAGAAACACAAAGCTTAATGCAAGGCAGGTACAGATAATGAAACACTACTTTGGTTTAAGAAAATAATCAGTGTAATTTGGCAGAAGTCATTATTATTGTCTCAAGTGAGAATTAGTCATTGATATCATTTACAGATTTGGCTAGCATATACAGCTAGTCCAGGTACAATCAGTCTTAAATATCTTAATTTCCACATGTTCATGTATCTTTTGTGTACTGGAAAAGCACAGATAATTCCTGGTAAATAAGTACAATTCACAGTCTCACAATTGAAAGTATTTTAAATAATATAAACAAAAAAAAATTAAAAGGCAGCACAAAATAATCCAAAACATTTATTTTCTGCTTTACCTTGCATTAAGTGGCCAAGTGGAACCTTCACAGGAACCAAATTCACTTCACAGTATGAATGATTCTTTTGCAATTGGCTCTTCAAAATCATTGCATTTATAAAACAAAGTGGAGATCAAATGCTTCTGATCAGAGGTATCCTTTTAGCTTCATTGTGAATCATTAGAAAAATGCTTTCTCATGACCTTGAATTTCCCTACTTCCTTCAAGTTAAACATTTTAATGAATTGGAAAATACCTTTTATCCCATCATCTTTAAAATGCAGCTATGTTTATATTTTTATATATCAAGACTGCATATACTTGGGTGGGCTTGGGTGGAGGATTCTCCCAAAAAGGAAAATAATGACCTCTGGAAAAAATGTTGGATTCACCAGTATACCAAATATGTCACATATCAATGGTAGCAAATGCTAAAGCTCAAAGTCTGGGAGACTCAGCTGAGCTGATGACCCTTCTTCTGTCTCAATACATTTTACATATAAATGCAAATAACCCATCTGAAGATTCGAGGCACATTTGAAATTTTGGAAGTTAGCAAGGTGTAGAACACCAAGTAGGACACATAAGCAGATCACTTAGGTCAACAGAAATTTGATATCAACTTTTAAAAAGTTATAAACCTGAAATAAAAAAATAGGAAATGCTATTTTTTTCTAAAAGATTGATTTGCCAGATTACTTCTCTCAGCTTAGACAGCATCCAGGTGAAAGCAGTAAAGGCTATCTAGGAGTCAATGGCTCTATGCTTTAATTCTGACTGGATATTCCAGCCTAATGGCCCCAACATCTGCAGGAGCTTTTCTGAGGGGGAAAGAAATGTTTTGGTGATAAGCTATTTTAATTTGTGTTTCAAAACAAGTAGCAACATAAAGCCAATTCACAGCGTCAACTGGATAAAGAGAAGATTAAAAAAAAAAACCAAACAAACAAAACCTCATATTTGCTTTTAAAAGATACTAAGTTACAGCCACTCATATTAACAAAGTCTGCTTTGCAAAACAGAAATGAACAACTACACTAAACCCCTTGCAATACGAAAGAAACAAGTTTGAAAGGAGGAACCAGATAAAGAAAATAAGAAAATTCTTACAGGAATTTGTTGACAAAAAGCATCTGTTTTCCCAAGAGTAAACACAAGCCAATTCCAAGGAGGATGCCCCATGCCGCCCTCATAGGGAGAGCTCCCACACCGTCGAGGTTTTCACACGCCGAGGAAATACTCATGAGACACCATCCATTCCCGGATTTCCACGTGCCTATTCTCATTTTAAAAGGGAGAAAACTGAACTCACACTATTCCAAAGCTATTTCCTGCTGCGTACGGAATTTGGGAATTCGGTTCTCTTTTTGTGGGTGCGTCACGGGCGAGCGCAGCGCCAGCCCCCTCAGCCGCGGGACCCTCACCCGCTGCCTGCCCGTGAGGGCTGGAGCCCCCCGCAGGGGCACCACGGAGGAAAACCTGCAAAACTTACAAAACTTACAAAACTTAGCCCCAAAAATCCCCAAAGCACACGGAAGCACGATGGGGATTTATTTACACCTTCCATACCCGCCAGGGGCAGCGCCGAGGCTCCGCGAGGTGCGCAGGTGACCCGGCCGGGGATGCGGCAGCGGCGGGAGGATGAAGAGGATGAGGAGGAGGAGGATGAGGAGCCCGCGGGGCTGCGGGGTCCCGCCGGGGCCGGACACGGGCAGGGCAGCGGGAGAGAGCGAGCAGAGCTCCGGGTGTGAGCACCCTGACACCTTTTAGCCCCCAGAAATCCGGCTCTGAAGCCGCGCTGTTCAGGACACACTCAGGGGACACTCGGAGCTCACCCGTCCCGCAGGCTCCGGAGCCCGCAGGTGCGCGGGGCTGACGGACCCGCCCTGCGACACTGCAGCAGCGCCCGGCCCTCCCCAAACCTGCCCGACCTCCCCTGGACACAAACGACGGACCCGGCTACACCTGAGGTCTGCATCTTTTAGACAACACCTTCGATAAAGCTCTCGCTGGGGCAGTTGGAAAAGCTCTTGTTAAAAGTTCCTGTTAAGCACCGTGCCAGTGGCTTTGTGAAACTGAGAATGCACGCGTGGAGAAACTTACCCGACTTCAACAGCTCCAGAACTGCACCATAAAAAACAAATTTGGTTTGGTTCTCAGAGGTAGAAGAAAGCTGAAAAGATAATTTGACATAGTGACATACTAGGAAGCCTCATAATGACTTTAATCACCCCTGACAGATACTAGGAATCTTAATTACTATTTCGTAAGATCATAAAATAGTTATTATTATGCTGTGGCAACAGTTTGGAAAAGTGTAACTGATGCTCTCTAAGCAGTTGGGAGTTTTGCTTTTTTTTCCCAAAGTCTTCATTAGATTTAAGTGAATCTCCTCAGCATGATTTTTTGCCACAAAGACAGCGTGGATAATTATGAATTGCTGTCATAACATACCTGAAGTCTACAAAAAGCATCAGTGGAAAGGCTCCTGATTTAATAGGACACATATTTACTTAGGAAAGATTAGTTGTAGTTAGTTTCCAATACTCCTAATTATGCAGTGAAACCTTTTTTGAGCCCACTGGAGTTTTGTCTTTGCCTTCCATGGAAAATGGAATTTCACTGATAGTATTGGAAATAATTGTGAACTCTGAGCAGTGGCATGAGGTTGGGCACCTGAAAAAGCACCTCCAACCTGTAGCTCTTCTTCAGAGCTGCTGTTTCATTTGGGCAGGAGAAAGGCAATAAAAAAAATCCAGTTGGTTACTAGAAGTAACAAAATTTTGGGTGTTGAAACACCCAATATTTGCCCAGCACTAAATACTGTTAAACACAGGCATCACAGGTTGTGTCGATTTACCTGCACTGCACAATCTTTTAAAATTTGCCACTGTCCCCATCCTCACCTTGTGCCTTCCTCTTCCATGAGAATAACATAAATATTTCCATTTCAGTGTGTTTTAATAGCTTGCTAAAAACTTTCTATAAAAAGAAATAATTGATGTTCCATTCTTAAAATAAAACGTGATGGATGGAAATTAGATGAGCAATTATATCTGACATTAACAAATAAATCTGCATGAAATTCACTTGGAGCTTATATGATTTTTACAATGTTACATCAAACAAGAAATTATTCAGCAAAATTTCAGACTTAAATCACTGTTAAAGGAAGTAAAGCTATAAAACTCTTAAACCCAGCAAGCAAGGAATAGATTACACTCCAACTTAAATTCTTACCCTTATATAAAACTGTAATACATCAAAGAAATAGAAGTAACAGTGCTTTGGATTTTTTCCTTTTATCCTCCCTTAAATAATACAAATGAATGTAGTATTTGTGAAAATCCTGATTTAACTGTCCCCACAGCATGATGCTCCCAAGAAATGGCAAAACTCTTACAAGAAGAAAGCAGCAAAGTCACACCTCCAAAAGAATGTGCTTTAATAGAAGCTTTACATGGATCTGCCATTCTCTGAGTGAAGCAGACAAAAGGAAGAACTAACAAAGCTGAGAGAAACTTGGAATGTTTTTCCTGTGGATGAAAGTCCAAGCTAGGACTAAGAAAGAAAATTATTCCAAAGACAGAAAAATAATAGATAGTAACTAATAGAAATGGGGAGATTTTTTCCCCCAAAAGGTGAAAAATTTAATACTGATAAGCCCAACTTTTTCTCTTACAGGGATTGATATCTCTGGAATGATTTGTAAGAAAACAAAACAATTTAAGCACATTCAAAGCACTCTCAGTGTCAAAAAAAGGAACTTCCAAATTAATTATTAAATTCAGTGCTGGCACCCAGAAGCACACACTTTAAGATAACACTAAAACACCGTATCTTGTTTATCCCACCAACTGAGGAAATCTGTTTTGTTTCACAGAATGTGGATGAGAATTTTGACTTCTATTTTGAAGTCTTTATTTGAGAATAAAACTGTATAAGGTGTGATTTATCAGCAGGTCTGATAAACAAAAGGACAAACAATAGCAGATGGTGTACAATACTTCAGAGGAAAAACAAAGAGGCTCTAAGCCTCTAAAATGGGGCAGAAATTTATTTCAGATACTTCTAAGGAAGCACTTTAATGCTTTTATAACTTCTGCAGGCTTTGTTCCACATATTCCTTGTGCAGCTCTCCTCTTCAAAATGTACTTCAAAGTCAGCTGGTGTCAGTACACTGAGATGCCTTTTTTGCTTATAAGTATTTTTTCCCCTGTGCTTTAGCTCATTTCCTGCCTTCCTTGTCATCTTCTTTCACACTGCCTGCTCTCCCAAATGCTTCAGGGACAGTTTATCGTTATCTTTGTTTATCTGTTCTAACTAACTGGCATTCCAACAGCTGGGAATAAAGGGATCTCTGCTATCAGTATCTGCACAGCTAATTGCTGTGCTCTTCCTGCACCTCAAGCTGCACACACACACAATCTCCACAGTTCCCTTTTTGAGCATGGGCATCTCTCTTTACTGAGATGAGGACAGAGGTGAGTGTTACATATGGTTCATATAGGCTGTTAAACACTGTGGGAGGCTCTCAGCCCATTGCTGCTTTAACCACTTGTCACTCTCAAATTATAATAAGCGAGTAAAAACCTCTTTCATCTTTCTGGAGAGCTAAAATAGCTTTTCAGTGCTACTTTTGGATCACTCAGATGGAACTTTCCAGGTCCCTCCAGCCTTGCTGAGAGACAGATTTCCTGTTCAGCATAAGAACACACTACTTTCCATTGCTCAAAATGTATGCTCAGAAATGAACATTCTCCAAGAATTCTGTCAGGAACTCTGTCATTCTTTAATCATTAAAGGATGGAAAGAAAGACATCTAAGACACTTTTTTTTTTTTTTTTTTAGCATGAAAAGGTAAGATATTATATATAATTTGTGACTCTGCAAAAGGCCTTTTTGATATGGTTTCAAAGTGGAAAATTTTTCATGGTCTTTTTACATGATTTGAATAAAATTCATACAATTCAGAAGACTAAAAGAGGTATGACATATTACAGTAGCAAAATCAAGGGTTTTTTATAGTCTATATTTACATTACACAAACTGTACTTGAGAGTAGGTCCAGAGGTAAACTAAAAATAGTACAATGATCAAGTAGCAAAAGACATTGGAGAGAAAATTATTAAGCAACTGCAAAGTTACATTTCCCAACTACTCTTTCATAAATGGTTCAGGTACTCAAAAATTTCAGGTTCTATTTTGTGCTTTCTGTTTGAAAGATGGGATTTTGCTCAAAAGGAGAATTGAATCGCTCCAAAGTGAATGGAGAGAGCTGTTTGACATTGCACATCTTTCTGCTGCTTGCTCATTAGGAAGGTTTCTTCAGTTAAAAGTAGCAAGACCTTATTGAATTTTTCTTCAAAAGCTCTCCTAATCCACTGCTCACCACTGAAAGAAGGTGGTAAAAAGTCATCTCCACAGAAAACAGGAAAAATATGATTGATCAGAATCACATTTACTTAGATTGCCAGATCTGGATCAACAGACAAGAAATGAAGGCTCCATAAAATAGAGAGGGAATAAAGAAGAAAAAAGAAAGAAAAAGGAGAAAAAAGGATTAGGAAAACGTGAAGTTCTCAGTCATGTACAACTGAGTTTACTCTACAAATCTATGGAACTGTATTCAGAGTGTAGGAACACAAAAACTAACAGAATGATCGTGCTCAGAAACATTCAGGAATTCTAATATAGGCAAGGAGGAGCAGGCACAGTCTCCACAAGTGCTCAGATGATGCAGAACCCAGAACAGCTCTGCTAAGCTGCAGTCAAACAGATATCTATTCTAGTTATCTCTAGAAAAACTGACTGAAATCTAGCAGGGAACAAGGGCAGAGGTATTCAGGTTTCAAACATTCCCTTTCCACTTCCCTCACAAACACCACAGGACCATATTTGCACCTCTTGTACTTTACCATTGTATGTATTTTTGCCTCACTGAAATGTCCTTCCTAGGTTAATATTTTTCTGCTTATCATTCTCCCCAATGACAACCTAAGTCACAATGTAAAAAATGTTTAGTACTTGATGTAATTTAAAAATTCAAGTATAAATCACCTGCATAAATGAACTTCTGAAGGTATCTTTTGGAGCAGCCTGGATTTGGCTGTGGATTTGTAGTCCTCTCTGCTGTTTCTTTATCCCAGTGTGCCAGGATTATTAGTCAGTGTGACACTGGGTGAATTCTTGCCTCTTCCCTATAACACATATTCTCCCACCTCAGTCATTTTTATTTCCTTTCAAGATCTCTCGTTGACAACATCTCATTGTGCTCATTTATTCACATAATTGGCATTCACATGACTTTCAGTACTGTGATCTATTCATGTTATTGATTTTTGCTGGGCTGCATTGTTGTATCTGTTGTAAGCATTGATTTGAATACCTGGACACAACCTTGAAAGTTTTCTGTTTATAGACTACCAACTCCTTCCTGTGTTTTCTTCCCACTAATTGAAAAATTTGCATTTTACTTTAATAAAAAGATAACTGTCACAAACCACGGGCTTTGCTGTTTCAGTCACACTTCCAGCATTCCAATACCCATAAATACAGGTCTTCTAATGCACATTCTGTAAAACTTCAATTTGTTACTTTCTTGAATGACTTTGTTTTAATTTTCTACTCCACATCAAGTTATACCTCACTCCTTGAAAAAAGCCAGTGAATTTTCCATCTGTCTTTTATGAGTCCACCACCATCAAAATAGCACAAAAACTATTGAGTATGAGGAGTTTAGGCACTCTTTTTTTCCTCTCCAGACCTGACTGAATGGGTATTGATATTTTTCCATCAATTTTGTCTCCATACAAAAATGATACATAGCTACTACAGGTTCATGACATCTCAGGACACCCATAGAAGCTTATCAGCTAATATCTAGGGGTAATTCTAATTCTGAAAACTGATATGAGCAATAAGCTCATGCTCTCATGCAACAGAGTTATTTGTCTGCATCTGTCAAATTGCGTAAGTGTGGTATTTTCATTTTTTTATGCATTGATTATTTTAGATCAGGTTAGAATCATGAATTAAGACAGGCTCACTGTTAAATGTGCAAACAACCTGAAAGGACCAAGGAATTAGTGCTGCCAACAGTGATGCAATTTGACCAAGTTCACCAGATCAGAAGAACCTTCTTTATCTCAGAACCCACATTAAGGAAAAGTTGCGTAGTACAGTAAAAGCTCTGTAAAACAGTTAATACAAAATATCCCAGTGCCATTTTAGATGTGCCTCAGAAAAGAGAATGGCACTTGAAATGAAATGGCAAGGCTCTAAGAAAAAAAAAATAAATCCCTATCTCTTCCAAGCACTGGAAAACACTACTCTTTACCACAATGTGTCTGCTAAAACAACACAGGTGGTACTAAAGCTCACAGCACAACCTAATGTGACACCAGGGCATTCTTTTCCCCACTCTGCTATAACACAAACAGAGCAAGTAACACTTGAAAAGAGAAGGCCTTACAAGCTCATATAAATCTTTATTAGGGTGTCCTTTGTATTCTGCCTCTTGTGACCCCACAACACAACTGTTCACAGTCTAACATTCAGTCAGTCTGCAAATCCTTTAGGAAAACAGTTTTGGGTTTCTGCCTTATTTTTTCTTTTTTGTTCAGGAGGGGAAAAAGCCCAGCACGAATGTGGGTGCACTTTGTAAGGATAAGAAAAAGACAGACTTCCCTCTGCCACACGGAAACCTGCTAAAATGAAATAACAAAACTAGACAAAAAGAACAGGTGAGGATCTTGGGCTGTGTAAGGCAAACAGGAGGAAGTTCAGCTTTGTCTCTGAATAAAAGTGTGTGTTTTCAGCAGGTTAACAAACCCACAGAAAAGGCCTGGATGGGCTGTGGTATCAGTGTCTCATCAATCCTTGCAAACCTGAAAGGGCAATCCAGGGAGATGGATGAAAGAGCCTGGGCTGTTTGCAGTTCCTGTGTCCGCTCCACACAGGCAGAGTAATACGGATGCGCGTGGAAACAAAACATTTTAGGAAAGCTATTTCATTTCTTTCTGCAGCCCATGCTCTGCATTGCCTCAGGGACGTGTGATCTGAAGATTATTTTCTAGTTGTCTTTGTTGTTGTTGTTGCCAAAAGACCTCAAAGAATGAAAAGGTGCTTTTCAGTGATAGCAAAGATATTCTGTGAGGGCATCACAGGCTCACTGGCCATTCATTGTTATTCTTTCTTCGCTTTAGGTTTTACAGCCCTTCTCAGGAAGTTGCATTTGAAAGCATTTTTAGAGATACTAAATGTGCTTATGAGAGTTTTTCTTTATACAAGTGAAGCCAAGAAGAAAACAGAGTTTTGGGGATTGTTTATCACAATAGTATGGTCATGACTGTATCTAAATCTGAAAATTCTTACATCAATTGCATTGGATTTTGAATTAAGCCAATAATTCAAAGACATTTCTAAGAAAACACTGATTTCATTAGTGAGCTAAAAATAGACATACACTTCAAAAGATGAACTGGTTCCTCTCACACAGTTCACATGCTCAGATTCACCTACATGTGTCTGTTGTTCTGTAATAGCTTCACTTTGGTGTGGATCCCAAGGAGAGTATCATAAGGTCATTAACTCATTCTCACTCTCTAACTCAACTAATGTAGAAAGCAATTAATTATTAAATGAATATAAATATATATGAAGTGAAATAGTGGAAAGTTTGCGATTACTGAGGGAGGGTTAGAAATTCTGTCTACCAAAATTTCTCTATGATAAGCCTCAGCTGCTAGTAAATATCTCTGAAGTCTCTCTGGTAAAAATCACTGCAGTCACACCCAAAAAAGGCATTCTGTTTGAAAGGCCATGCTATCAAATACATCAAGCAGAACTCGTGACTGAGAGACCTAAAACACAGAACAGAAGAGAAAACTCACCATTGCCTGCTCACAAGTGACTGAGTGTCTGTGCCCAGACCTGGTTAAACCCTGCTTGCTGTGCCTCTGTCACTGATGCCCCTCTGCCCTGGGACAGTCTCCAGTGCAGGAATTCCTATCACACTGCTGGAGGAGTGGAGAACAAAAATGAAAGCATCTATCACCAACTCCAACTGTTTTATCCATGCTGGCCTCAATAATTCCCACTTTATTAAGTAAAAATAGAATCAGATCACTGATCTTATATAGAACAAAGAAAATTTTCTATAGATTTGTTTCACTGGGATTAATTTAGCTCTTTAAAACATGATATTTTTCAGTAGACTGATTCATGGAAGACTTGGAAATAAAGTTAGGGGGAGGGTGAAGGAAACCTTGAGATGCCAATTAAGTTCTCTGAACTCCACTGAGGTCATTGGGAATGCAGTGGAGGCTTAATCTTAACTGGGCCTGG
This sequence comes from Cisticola juncidis, assembly GCA_013400215.1. Lineage (NCBI taxonomy): Eukaryota > Metazoa > Chordata > Aves > Passeriformes > Cisticolidae > Cisticola > Cisticola juncidis. The sequence continues at coordinate 6,905,477 of VXBR01000779.1, forward strand.
CTCAACCATTATTTTTTAACATTACCAATTCTCATCTTTTACATCTCTAGAAGAGGGTTGTCAGTTGCTGCATATACAGCTATTGTACTACATAAGGTGGTATAGGACAGAGGACAATTATTCATTTAAATCAGTCCATTAATCCTTATAGTTTGTCATTTTGCACATAAAATGGGCTTGTATTCAATTCTTTTTCTGTGTGAAGTAGACATTTTAAAATCTTTCACTGTCAAACAAGCCTGTTACACAGCCAGAGCAATCTTTAATGCTGTTTATTTATCACACTTAATGTAATAGGATTCCTTGACACAGTACCCTGATGAAGAAGTGAGGTTCATTTTCAAAACACTGAAATAAAGCAAAGCTTTGGTAGCTGATATTCTTCCCACTTTCTGTAATGCACAAATATATGTACTGCCTCCACCTGCAACAATTTCTACAGCAGCCCACAGATTCTGGAAAAAGCAATGAAAAACTTGCTGTAAGACCTGTTAATCACTGAAAAGTGATCCTGCAAGCTACAGCTGTGGCCCAGTGATTCACAGATGTGGCCATAAACCACATGACAGATGAGCCATGTAAGGAGTATTAGCAACTCCTGGATTTAGGTAAAATGGTGTATTATATATCATAACTAAGAGACTGCTCTGTGGAAACAATTCCCTCGTGCAATGATATGCAACTGCTCTTAGTTTCCAGGGAAAACAAGATCTTTTTCAGCTCTCACTGCAATAAAAAACAAACCAACTGTAATTCGCAAGTTGGTGGTTTGGGTTTTTTTGGGGGGAGAGAATAAAAAGTATTACAAATCACTGTTACCAGTACAGCAAAACTTTAAATGCTCTGTGTGATAAATATTTACTGTAGGTTGTATGTCTGTGAGACATGAAACTGCACTTCTTCTATTTGCCAAATGCAATTACTCGCTCTGTATTAAAGAACACAAACAAAGGCACAAAACCTATTTACCCAGTGTTAAGTACACTATTCTAACAAACAAAAATAAGATGCCCGTCCAACCTCTCTCTTTCCCAAGCCCAGCATCCTCTATCCTATAACCTGAGAGTGTTATTAGAGATGCAAAGCCTTCAGGTGAAATTCCAGAGCACTGTTCAATCAACAGATATATTAAAATTTTTAAAAAAGAACATAATATTACCTCAGTGTACATACTCACACAAGGATTTGGGATATTTCTCAAGTGCTGCTGTTAAAAAAACAGTTTTTCATGGATACAGTGACTTTTGCAGGAACAGACACACTGTTTTATAGAGTTCACATCAATAGAACTTTCCACTTGTAATACAGCTCATTAGGGAATGTGCAGGTTCATAAACCAGAATTTTACAAAAGGCAAGTGAAAAGCCACAAAGTACAGGAGTGGCTCTTATATTCATGCAGTATTTATAGTGAATCCCAGAAATGCAAAGTAAAAAAGGAGCAAGTTCTTCAAATATTGGACAAAACATGAGCAAATCCATTCACCCTCCCCCCTTTTTGAATGGTGATGAACAGCAAAAAAAAAAAAAAAAAACACCCTCCAGATTTTTTTTTCAATAAACATTCTCATGGGAGAAAACACAAGTTTCTCTTTTCTACCTGAAATGAGAGAAACCAGTTTTTCCCCAGAGCAGCCTGGTGACAGAGGATTAGGCTGGGCCTTTACCAGGCACAGGGGGAATCTGGATGTGCCCATCTCACCAGCCAGGCAAAAAAACAAACACTCACCAGCAGTACAGACAGGCACTGGCTCTCTGAAATAACTCTGCAAATCTAACTCACCCCACATCACTCTTCTAAACAGAACACAGAAGGAATTATTGGAGAAATTACTTTTTCTCCAAAGCCCAGACTTTTGCCAGAAAGGAAGCTGTTTTTCCCCCCAGTCAGCCCCTTTTGTGAACATATGGAGCATGTTAGATACAAGGGAGAGTGCAATATGTTTTGAGAAAATTCACAGTTTTCTAACCTAGATAATGTCAGCAGAAATTTCTTTATTTGCACTGTGTGTTATCAAAGCCAAGGGAAAAAAGTTATTTAAAAAACCAACAAAAAATGTATTTCTGTAGAACACAGAGGAATAAAAATTTGGGAAGACAGTGAAAATTTGGAGAAGAACCAAATGCCATTCCTAAGTGTAAATTTTAATTGAGTCCAAGATGTTGAAGTAAGCCTTGTAAGATACATGTCTCTAATGAATGTCATTTAAAAAGAAGTTAGGGAAGAGGTTTGGTTTTGGTCAATCCTACCTCTGAAACAACACAGAAAAAGCACATGCATGCAGATTCCTTAATAGAAAGGATAAAGAAATAAAAATAGGCTGCTCAGATGGCCTACATTATATTTAATCCATCAAATTTATCTTAATTGTGTTTCTGTGAATTTGAAAGAAAAAAAATACAAATAGAATCTCCTGTGGGTGTGAGCTATAATATCTGGTTCCTCTCTTACCTCCATTTTTTCTTCATTTCTCTCTATGTAGATGGGAAAAATGCACCTTAGCATTGTCCTGCGTATTCTGAAATCAACAGAAATTTGATGTTAGATCTGCCAAAACCTCATGTCTAGAATATATGACATGTCAGTGAATGGGCCTTTTTGGCATCCATGAATAAAGAATCCAGAAGAAAAAAGAATTTCCAATGTGTGGCATCCTCCCCTTGGAAATGTCTTTTGGTGGCAGTGCTGACCACAGAGCAGCAGGGTGTCATTTATCAACCCTGCTGCAAAAAACACAGCCAACAAGCCCAACAAAGAAATGGGGCTTCAAAGGCTTAAGAAAAAAAATAAAGAGTTAATGAGAACATAATGTCCTTCAGGACTCTGGGAAAACAGAAATAGACAATTTTAAATCCATTAATTTAAAGCCTTTGCACTGTCCCTTTATTTATCTCTATATATTTTTACAGAAAATGAAACAACTTGATGCTGGGAGATAGGTACATGGAGTCCTGTTTTCATAGTCAGGGCTTTCTGCTAAAAAAAAAAGCCCATCAAAATCAAGAAAAAAAAGTTTCCCAATAAACTGATATTTCATTTTTGTTCATTATTACAACAAAATAATAAAAAAACTTTTAAAGTTCTGGACCTTTAAAAACTCTCCATATTTTAATACTAATTACTAGAACTAACAGAGATGAAGCATTTGCACTTAACTACGGACTAAAATGAAACTGTTAATTCATTGTCCTTTATTTCATAGCAAAAATTATTTAGAATTGTTTCTGTCAAAAGAGATTCTTGATCTGCGACAATGCTAGCCAAAGATGGAATTAACTCACATTTTAAGGTATTTTTTAATTTCTCTCCTGATTTTGTATAAAACTATGAGGAAAAGAAGGACATTTTCTTTTTAATAACCATGAATTTTCAAATGAAATAAAATGAGTGTGATGTGAACCCTGTGAAAGTTCATATTGGGTATAATTAAAAATACTAGTTAGCCTATACAAAAAGAAAAATAAATCAGAACTTCAGATATAGATCTGTTGTTTCTTTAAAGCGCTTTTACAAATCTTCCAGTTTCAATATCCATAAAAGTAAACCATCGACACCTCAGGTCCCAGTAGTAGCTCCTAATTACATTTTCTTAATTTGCTGTTTTGTCCTGCAGCAGTGCCATAGCAACCCAAGTGCACAAAAAGCAGGATTTATAAGGCAGGAAGACTGGTGGGGCAATGGCTGACATTGGTCATTTATTTGGCACACACACTCTGTAAGGACAATCGGATTTCCCGTGTTCAAACTGCCCAGAAGACATTTGGTGCCTGGGTTAGAAATGTGCTCTTCACCTGAAGCTGCTTTTAGCACAGCAGGTTTCTTTTTTGGAATCAGCAGAGCAGAGCTGAACTCCTGTGTTTGTTCTCAGCACTGATTGCTGCTGCTCTGGAGCCACTTCAGAAAAAATGTGCCTGCTTTACCACAAATGAAGGGATTTGGGACATTCTTGGGTTCCCCTACTTCATCACTTTTTGAAGTGTTTATTCACTTAGATCTGGAGCATCTAGCATGTTAACATCTTAACTGGTTATTTGTCTTTTAATTGATTTTCTTATCCAAATTAATAACTGCCCTTAAAATTGGTCTACAATAGTGTCTCAGTTTTTGATGCAAATTTCAGGAGAAAACAGCCTGGAATGAGCATTTCCTCTGAAGGGAAAGGGCTCCAAAATCTTCAGTCAGAAGAAAAGGACTCCTTTTCTTCTGCCAGTGAGAGAAATTGAAAGTGGGTGAAAGTGAAGAAAAATAATTGTTTATTAACAAAAAAATAAAAGAGGGGTTTGGGAGGTGCCCACAAGCCACAGAAAACTGTGACATGAACTCCCAGAAACTTACCCTGCACTCATGTACACACACCCACACACAGCAGGACAAAAAGAAACTCAAAAACACCCAGGGAAGTAAAAATGCAGGGGCTGACTGTGTGTCCTGAAAAACCAAATAACTACTCTCTCTTGTCTTGGGGAAGGCAAAGAGGAGCTCACACAGCACCCAGGGCCCAGCAGATGGGAAACCTGTTGGATTTTGATGTCCCTTCTTTTCCCGGCTTGGTTTTTCCCAGGGTTTGCACTGACTGGGGCCACACCCCTGGCTCCCTGGACCAGAGGGGAAAATAAAATAAAACAAACAAAAAGCTGCCCAAAGGATTTTCTGGGAAAAAAGAGAACAAACAAAAAAAGGGAGAACAAACAAACAAACAAACCCTCAGAAGCTTCTTGCCTAAACTGGTGGATATGAATCCAGCAAAAGCAAGGAAGTAACCATGTTGGAGAGAGAGACTGAAAACATCCTGTGCCCAGGGCTCACAGTCCCTTTGGCACCTGGTTCATCCTAAAGATACCACAGACATTGCTGAGCATAAAGCAGGTGATCAGGGAATAAAGTAGCATCATAACATCACATCAGCAGCTATTAACAATATAGAGAATCTCCTCTGAAGCTGGACACAGCTATTGGTTTGTAGGCCTGGATTTGGATTCATAGTACATTCCAAACAATAAATGGACTTCATGCTACCCATCTGCAGCAGTCAGAGATCAGATTCTATTTAAATATAGTATGAAATGAAGTATAGTATCATAAGATCAAGAAAATAAACACATATATATATATAAAATTAATTAAAAGCAGCAGTCACTATATCTGAACACTCCTTATTATATAACCATATTATGTTATTGGATTGTAGCCAAGTACGAAATAAAATGTATTTAATCCTGAAGCCCAATCAAGTTATCACACATAAGCCCAGGAATGTTAAGGGTATCTCAATATTCTCTCCTTGACAGTTTTTCTTAATTAGACTCCTTTTTCACAACAATACCAGAAAAGTACTCAAAAAATAATCATGATATTATGAGATGCACACAGGAGACAGGGAAATTCTGCAAATAATTCCTTGAGACGGAAAGCAAAACGTGTTTCTGTCAAAATTATGTGTTTTCTCATGCAGTGCAGGCTTACAGAGATGAGCTATACCCGGGAAGCATTAATGTGGAATCTGAAGTGCAGAAACTCCAGTAACTATGGGCAACTCCCAGGTGGCCTCTTGCCAAAATTTCTTGATGAGTTTACAGAGTGCATCCAATTTGGATTTGTACTTTAGCCCTTGGAAAAGTCATTACATATATAAAGGGAAAAACAAGTCTCGAGTTTAACAAGAGGGAACACACTTGCAAAAAACCCTGCTAAATTTGACCATGTGTTTGTGCTCTGAGTGAGTAATAGAGGGAAATGAGCACATCCAGGGAGAAAGATTGTGTCTGCCAGCCTTATCTCGAACACGGAGTGGGAACAATGACTGCAGCTCCTCTTCTCTCCTTCTCCAGGGGAGCTCTTGAGAGAACTCAGATTCAGACCTCGATAAAGTCTGCTCAAACCAGGCTTCATGGATTGCTGTTTTCCTTAACATCACTGATTACACATGTTTGCCTGCTCCTGGACACCTCTCTCTGTCTCAGCAGTGCAATCCCAAATCCACTCCAGGCACTGTTCTCTGGACCAGTTATTCTGCACCAGCACCTTTGTGCCCCAGCTTTGGCAAACACCTCCTCAATCTCATGATGTCTGTCATCACCCAACTGAAAAAAAGACACCTCAGCTTTAACATAAATGCACTTACAAGTATGAGTTTTGGAGAAAGGGGTTTATGGATAATTTTAGTCCCCATCCATTAGGAGTTGTGTCTAATGCCACTGCACATGTGCCTTTCCTGCCTGCCTATTCTGTTTCTTTGTTGTTTTTCTGCAAAATCTTTGACTCAGTAAATGTATAATGAAAAACTGAAAAGCCTTTTTCTCTGTGAAAACATTGCTGTAGTTTCAACCTCCTAGGTCAGTGGTTAATTTTCCCTCTTCAAGCAAAGTACTTTTAACAGTTCAGTCTCATGTAATATTCTATTGCCCCCTATTACATGATCTATCTGCATTTTGAGTCTTTCTCCAAAAATCTTTTTGGCTGCTAATGGAATTATTCATTAGAAGAAACAACATTTTCCAAATAACTATCTGATTATGTGTGCCCAAATTCATATTTAAACATACACATTGTTAACCTGATATTTCCCCAATACCTACACAAAGAGGTAGAATACCTTTTCTAAAAAAAAAAAAAAAAAATGAATCCAGCTCATTTTAAAACTTAGCAATTATTTTCACTGCATTCTCTCCAGAGTTCATGGAAGAAAAAATATTTGAAGAGGCATAGGGTAACCTCAATTAAAAGTATGATTTTGGTAGATGATGCATACTTTTCTACAATTCAGTCAGTAAAATCATAACAGCACTTGAAATAAGTTAGCTCTTCTGAAATAGAGGAGAAGATAATAAAGTACATGGAATATTTATGAGCAAAATTTCAGTTAGAACAAGATACATGGAATATCTATGAACAAAATCTCAGTTGTTTCTAATCTGTTCTTTTTTCACAGTTTTCAGCAGTTTATGAGGAAACCTATGTCAAATGAATAAAATTGTCTATAACCTATAATCCTGTTTTGGTGGGGATAAATAAATTGAAATTACATATCAGAAATGTTTATCTTATTTAACAGAGGCTCGATCCTGTTGTAATGGGATACTAAAGCCAAGCAGAGAGGAGTGAAATGGGTGGGCTTGCTCCAGGTACACACCTGCTGGAAACTGTTGGTAAAGACTGACAAAAATGCACAGATTTGAAAAAAATCTAGCGGAACAAGGAACTGGAAAATCAATTTGACACTCTATTTTTCCTCTTCTTATCACCCATGAAAATATTTGCATTATTTTGGTTTAAAGATACTTGGCTTGGTGTGGACTTTCAGGGAGAACAGTGGAAGAATGGCAAGCAGCAGGTAGTAAAACTTCCAGAAACAGCATGGAAAGAATTTAGGGAAAATTCTAAGGTTCTAAACTCCTTGATTTTCTGTTCTGTAGACTATCTCCTTTTTTCCAAATTTGAAAGAAGCATGTTGCTGAAGACAGAGACAAATTAAGTCCCATCGTATGCGGGAGTTTTACAAAACAAACAGGGAAATCTGAGTGGATCATAAATATGCAAAAAAACCCTCCATAATTTGTTTGCTTTTGAGACATGCCCTGTATCAAAGCACATCTGACTGAATGGAGTGCTTTGGGTGTAGGGTTCTGGGGCAGTGTGTGCTGGTGAAGGAAACATTTGTCATTCCAGAGTGACAGACTGTAAATCAAGGTGCCAATCATTAGAGGACAGCAGATGTCTGCAGTTGTCTGCTGGCTCTTTATTTGGAATTTACTGTATTCCAGAGACAGCCAGGAACACCCAAAGATAACACTCCTTTATTGTGATGAACGGTGCAGGTTTGCCCTGGTGAGCAGCCAGAGAGCAGGAATGCCCCAAGAAATAAGATTAGAACTGAAGAGGACACAACACATTCTCAGCAGTGAGAATCCAACAGCAGGAGCCACTTTGCTTACAAACCTATTATCTGCCTTGCCAGGGGCAGCAATGGGCTGGGTAAACAAAATGCTTTGGTGAAGTTAAAAGACTTAAAAGACTTAAAAGACTAAAACAACTGGGGGGAAAAAAAATTAAAACAAAAATTAAAACTCCCCCAGCTAAGCAACATCAAACAAACAAACAAACAAAAAAAAAAAAAACACCAAGAAGAACTTAACTGGACCTGTCTTGGGCCATCTAATAAATATGGACTAAAATCAGAATACTGAAAACTAGATGGAGAAAGTAATGACAGAATGTAATATTTTCCTTATCATACCACTTCTTCTCCTTAAAATCAGTAATTTGTACAAGGAATTATGACATGAAATGCATGAGAATACCCTGAAACAGGAGTATTGAAGCACTACTTCCACTCTCCTTAGCTTCCAGATCACTGAAGACATTTTGGATATGTCAATAGCCCAATGCTGGCCAGTGTCTGTCAGGATTTTATATGAAAATGTTTTCTGTGTTCATTTTGTGTTGTAAAAGCTAACTTTTCCTGATATACAGAATTATCCAGCAGAGTAGGAATATTACCTATAAAATTCTTCCAGCCATATGTGGATATAGTCGAGAAGAAAATCCTTATTGGGCAGTTAGCACAAAATTCTGTCCAACACCTAGGATGTTACAGGAGCATTAATGCTCCAAAAAGCCTTTATCATTATGCTTGTAATTCATGGAATAATGAACAAAAACCTGTTCTGTGTCTGGTTCCCAGCTGCCAGTGTGCAAACACCAGAGTCAATACCAGAGACAGAGATTTCCTCTGAGATAGATCATTTCCATGTTTTTAACCTTGTGCTGTCTTAATTGCAAGGTTGTAAATTAGCAATATTGATAACAGTAGTAGGCTTTCTTAACTAATTTCTAAAGCATAACAATACATTTTACATTTACACCCAACTTTAAAATCATTCCCAAGATGCTGGGAACGAGCCAACAAAAAGGATGTAAGGAACAAACTAAAATTAAATTTTCAAGAAACATTCCACATTTCAGATAGTATTGTAAGAAAGATTATCCAGCTAAGAATAGATTTTTAAATTAAAAAAAAACTTTAAAAAAACAATCAAAAGTACATCTTGGTACTAATTTCATATAGCACATAGGCAGCCAAGATTTAGTGAGTCTTATGAATCTTAAAAAAAATCTTCTGAGTCTGAGCCTCCTGAAGGTTTACCAAGTGGGAGACCAGAATTAACAAACTTGATCCTATGGGCCCATTGATTCCACCAAATTTGTTAAAATAGCCAAGAAATGTGCTTTTGCCACAAACACTGCAAAAGCACTGAAATGGTTCTGGAAGTTTCAAAAGCCCAAACTCTCAAAATCTGAAGTGGCTTTGGCCATCTGAGGCTCTAGCCCAGTCAAGGGCTGAAACTCACATTGCAAACATTAAATCCCCACCTATCCCACTGTTCTTTAGCTCAAAATATCTTCCCTCTAGCTTGATTAAAATTGATGGTGCCTTCTGTTTGATCTAGGAAAGAACCCCATTTGGATCCAGAATCTACTTATCTGATGAAAATGGGAATGAAAATTCTGTGTCATTGACAAACCAAACATATCTGAGCTGATGTTTTGTGCCAATTGAATTTTACAACACAAATTATGGCACAAATTTCAGTACTTTTGAGGCTGGAGTCCTCACTGATATAAACTGTAAGTCATTACAATGCTTGTGGGTGATGGACAGGAAACAGAATTCTCTGCCAAGCTGAGTTTTCTCCATCAGCTGCAGCATATTTGAGTAATTTCTTATATAAATAACCTCCATGAGCTATTCTGTCTTCTGTGGAGAGCAGGTACCCTGGTCCTTGGGTATTTATCATTTCTCATGGAAGATTTTTTATCTTTGATAGCGACAGCTGTTAGAAAATTTTATTGACGAGTTTGGTTTACTGTTGTGATTATCCCTCAAGGAAAACAGTCACGTTTTCACATTTTTAAGCGCTGTGGACAATAAAAGATACATATTTGTGTAAATGTTTCCATCATCTGCTCTATTACTAGAGCAGCTGATGATGAAAATTTTTTAGTTTTCAGGTAATTTGAAAACATTTCTTTGTCTGTCCATATTCTCAGGAAACACTATCCTTCACTGTTCCCAATGACTGTTTTACACAGATTTCAGGGAAAAAATTACATCCAAGTAAATCTACAAGACATGACAATTACAAACAATTCCTCAATCACAAATCCTAAAAGCTGGTCCACTCAAAGTACAGGAGTAGGAATTCTATTTCTCTGATTTTTATTCCCATCCCTACAGTCATTTGTTACATGATCAAAATCAAAAGTCCTGTCATGCTGACATCTTTGAATCTTAAGTATATGTAATGATATTGGAATATATGAAATATTTATTTGCTGTCAAGCTGCTGAACAAAATCATAACATTAGACAACTTCTGCAGAGCACTGGAAAAACAATACTTAAATCACTGAAGCTTTTTTTTTTTGTCAAAATGGTTTAACTGATTCAGGGATGGCTAAAATCCCACAAGAATGGCTAAATACTCTCTGTATCTTCACTAAAGGCAGAGGCTGCAGTATTAAAGCACATAACTCTTTACAGCTGGATTTTCTTGCTGCTGCTCACTGTTTTATACCACTTAATGGAACTCCTGGGCTGCATGACATCACTCAGAAATGCTGTTACCATAACTTTGCTTCTGCTCAGGTATTGACTCAGGATCAGCAGAATAATTTAGAATTTAGATCTGAATATAGATTACAATAGGCACAGCTGTGAGCCAGGGACATTTTTGCCAGGTTTTGCCATTATTTCTATAAGAGAAATATTTACTGGAAATATCTAGAAAAATAGTCAGTAAAGGTGACAAAATAAAAATGAAGGGTCAGTGAATGGTAAACAGGACCACAATTTATAAAATATCCATAGTAGATAAATTCAGAAAGAAGATGAATTTAAGAGAGAGATGTTCTGCTAGAAGACCTAGGGCAACAAACTTCCAATAACAGAATTAACAACAGGGCAGATTGTGCTAACAAGTGTGTTAGACTATATAAATACATTTTATTCTTGCCCCCAAACCTACAAATACAATCTCCTGCAAAGAAAAGGATATCTGTGCTGAAAATGGAGCTATGATGGAAAACATAAATGTGTTCCATAAACGATTCCAAATTCTAAATTTCCTGACTCATAGAATTTCTGATAACATATTTCACCAGATTCTAATACTGTGGTTCACACAAACATGGTTGATTTAAGCAAGCAGAAAAACTCACCATGGCATTAATTACAGAAAATATCTCTACTGAAGAGCATGCAAACCAATATATCTACTTAATTAAACAGATGGGTGTTTAAAGCACAGATGTAATATTTTCGATAAATTTACAGAAGAGTGTATCAGAATATTTTACAACACATCACAACTAGAAGTGATAAAAGGGTGTGATTAATTTTTCTTTTCCTGAAGCCCAATTTGGCTGCTGGTTCCACCCGCTCCTTGTATTCCCTGGAGTTTCAGAGAATACAAACTCCTGTATTCTCCACAGAAAAACCCAAACCAAATAGCCATAGCAACTGTTCCTACATATGCCATTCAAGAGGAAATCCTGCCCCAACGTTCTTATAGTTAATTATTAAAACCTTAATTCCTTTTTATCTTACTATTCTTTTATCCTTATTATTAGGATATTATTTTAATTATATTTTTAAATACCCAGTTTTACAGCAACAAAAGAGGTTTGCCCTTGAATTCATAGCATGTTTTTTATCAAAGAAAAGAGAATAAATGGAAAACTTTTATTTCACAAGAAAAGCTGGGCTTTTTGTTAAATTTGTTTGTTTAAAGTTGCTGTGATTAAAAGGGGAGAGGGATTTTAATTATCCCCAGGACCTGTTGAGCAAACGAGACTACATTATGCACTAAACTTTTCTTAGTTATGCCTTTCCTGCACTACCAATTGCTCCTGCTGCTTGCAAATCTGCTCTGTCAGGAGCTGTCAGTGAAATGCAGCCTGTGGATCCCTGAGCTGCAGAGACAACCACTCTTAGCCAGGGCAGTGCAGGATTTCCTCAGCAACTTCACTAATATGCAAATTTAGAGAGTGCAGTTCACCACCATAATCTTTCTGCTTTGATTGGCTCTTACGTTCAAAGTTTGCAAGATCTGTCCAGCAACAAAGACACATCTCAGCTTCTCATTTCCTGTTAAATGAGCAAGAAACTTCAAGGTCAAACCCAGGGTGGTGTAATTACCTCATTAACTGGAAGTACTCTCGAGTTCTCATTTTAATAGTGTTAAGGGGAAGAAAGGCTGGGACCCATAAGGGTGGCTCTGGTTCACACTTTGGCTTTAGCTAAATAAATAACACAGACTGAAAGCTCAAAATGCTTAATCTCAATCACAAACAGCAGTTTATTTCTAACAATAAATCTATTCTGTGGCTTGATCAGACTGCATTCAGGTTATCCATAAAAGCTGATTGACTTGAATGATTTGGGAAAAAATTCCTCCAGTAATATTCACCATAGAGACTCGGCACTCTCTAATGGCATTTAACCCTCATGATGCAGCAGCACAGCCCATCAGTGATATGTACTAATGACTGTTTCATTCAGTGTGATTTGCTAATTATTATTATAATATTATAATATTAAATAATAATTATTAAATTATACTTTTAGAAATAATTAATAACACATGGATTGTTCATCTCTCTGTTCTGATTCTGTTCCTGCAGGCAGCACAGCCATTTGTGAGCTGATCCCTTCAGAGCACCCTGGCTCTCTGAGGGCCCACAGCCACCCTCACATGGACAGCCTGAGGCTCTCCCAGCTTTCTGGTGCCCTGACACTCAGGAGAAAGTTGCAGAGGATTCAGTCATTGTAATCACAATCTAAATAATACAAACAAGGCCCTTCAGCACTCACAGAACAAATCCCAGCCCGCAGTGAGCCCTGCCCAGGGCTCTCTGACACCCTGCCCTGCAGCTCCTCCTCCTGAGCTGGGATGGGCAGCCCTGGCACAGAGACCCCCTGGCCCTTCTCAGGGGTGTTGGAGTGTTTGGGCTCCAGGTGGACCATGGAATGAAAGGATTGTCATTTATCCTCTGATAAATATCCTTAGATTGCTCAGATGCTGTTACATGCTAAGTTAACCAGACAAATATACTTTGATTCAACAGTCTTTAGTGCAGCAAAGAACTCCTGTCAGTGCATGAATCTAATATTTCAGATGAGATGACAGAGCTTGTACTTTCCCCATTTAGCTTATTTATTCTCTCCTTGTTTCAGGAATCACTGTGCATTATTTTATTTCTGTATTCATGATAACCTCAGTTATCATAGCATCTGAAATAATCACACCATTTGACAAACAGAAAAGTTGAAATCTCTGCTTTTCTAACTATTTGCGTGTTGCAAAACATGAGATATTTATTTCTGTGCTTATCTCTTTTGATGACATATGGGAAGAGCCAATAACAACACTGTAACATCTGAAATCATTTAAGCCCGGCACTTAAATTTGATTTTAACATCTACAAATCTTGAACAGTTAACATTAAAGACACATAAATCCCATAAAACCTCATTTAAATGTGAAGCTACATATGAACCATTATGAACCTTAATAGTGATGTAGTGTTCAGTTAGACCAGACTGACTAATCCAGGCTGGGCTGTGTTTTCATCACTGTGGCTTGCTGGATTTAAATCAACCACGTTAGAGATGTTCTCATGTGCACAGCTCTGCCCATAAAACCCCAGGCTGCAATAGAAAACAGTTGATATAAAGATTGTAAAGAGCAATTTATCAGCTCAGAGTACTGAACTATTAGTCTCTATTGCTGTCTGGGATTTATTTCATAATTAAGAAGAGCTTATACACCCGCTTTATTATGAGCAGAAAGTAAAATACCAGGTCTTCCAAACAGAAATGGAGTCAACAATTCCGTCTAAGATCTAGAGGGCTCTGGGTCTACAGTAGAAAGGAAATATATAACTGAGCAATTCCCATGGAAAATCATGGAAGCAATGTTTTTTTATTACAACAGACTCACAAAAGGAAGAAATGCCTCTTGTCCTCCGTCTGCCCCACGTCAGACTGGGGTCAGGTTTTCCCCTGCAATATTTGTAGAGACAGTTCAGTGCCAGGAGACAGAAACACAAGCTGACCATGATCTTCCTTGGCCTTCTAACAGCTCCTTTTATTCCATTAAATGAGTTAATGCCTGCTCCAAATGCAGCAGGAAAATGAAGCAATCAAAGCGAAGTCTGGCAGGCAGTGCTTTGCAGGCTGCTGATGCTCCTCACGTAAGTCCTTGTGAAAAAGGCACTGTGACACTGCCTGACCCCTTGCCTGTCCCAGGAAACCACGTCCCACTCCCTGTGCAGAGCAAAGGCAGCACAGCTGCTGCAACAGGAGAGCCAGCCCGAGCCTTGTGACTGCAAATAAGCCTGATTTCTCCTTCTTGACTGCTGCATCAGACTCAGTGATTGCACTGGATCTGTCAATTACTGTAAATTAATGGCGTTCTGCAGCTCTTCACTTCCCCTGCCTTTCATCTGGGGACTCTTCACAGCCCCAAATAGTAATTAAACATTTATCTGTGGAGTGGCACTTTCTATGGGAGTCAGTCACAGTCCAGCCTCTGAAGAGGGAGAGGCAATCACAAGGCAGTACTCACCAGGCAATATCACAACTTGGCAAACACGGCAGCAAACTGATGTTTAGAATAGGACTGTTTGCCCTACTTGAGGCAGAACCTCGATGTCTCCAACAGACACAAACACACAAACTCCTCAATTGAACCATGGTTCACGAAGAAATGATGCCAATTCAGATTTTCCAGATGTATGGAATAAAGTAACCTACAATTAATTTCACATTCCTTCAGTTTTGGATCACTCTTTCAAGGATCTATTAAAATGCTCTCTCTTCTCATTAACAGTCTGCCTTGCCTATACTTTTCAATAGTTCAATGCCTTCTCACTCTTAACTTTCTATTTCAACATAATATCTTCCATCTTTCTAAAATTCTATCCCAGGCTTCTTTTTTATTTTTTTGTCCAAACAACATTACAGATATTTCTTTTAACACCAGCCTGAATGGTCAAACGTAAAAATAAGTTTTAATAATCAAAGGTTAAGCATGAGATGGTAATTTCACAAAATAGGATTTCCTACATTCATCCTGAGCCAGAAGTTTTTGTTTATGTGGGCATTCTGAACATAAGATGTACAGAGAGACCTGCATATCATGAGAGTGGTGACAGCCCACCTCAAATAGTCAGGAATCTTTATGTTGGCTGGTATTAAAATATCTAATTGTTCAAGTATGGAAGATTGTAACCTTATAGGTGCTAGGTGATGTGATTATCATTATCATCCATTAATAACTCAGTCTGATTTTTGTTCATAAATAGACAATATTACAGAGCTGAGCATTCATGCATCCTGAAGCTCAGTCCTGAACCCTTACACTCAGATCATAAATTGGTAGTTGCTAATAAAGGCTCAGATATTCCCCAGTATAAACCCAGAAGCCAAGAGGGACCTCAGCACAGGCCATGCCCACTGCAGTGGCTTGGGCAGCACAAGCAGAACCCAGTGGATCCATCACCAGATCCCCTNNNNATACCCAAAGCCAAGAGGGACCTCAGCACAGGCCATGCCCACTGCAGTGGCTTGGGCAGCACAAGCAGAACCCAGTGGATCCATCACCAGATCCCCTGCCCACTCCTCAGCACCAGGGGTAGGCAACATCCCAGAATAGTCCTGCACTAATGGCAGTGCCAGAGATTGAGTGTGCTGAAGATGATCAAAGAGCAAAGGAAAGAACAACTCAGTGTCAGCAAGATGGTTTGGGCTGAGTAAGCAGGGTGATATTTCTGTTTTCCTGTAAAATTTCAAAATATCACTCTGCAAAGTAGGCAAGTACCAACACTTCCACATCATTTCTATAAAGTTGTGTTCTTACTCCAGCACAGCTCCCACTGATTCACTGCCTGAGGAAGGATAAGCACTGACACCACAGCACAGAATATATATTATTTTCAGCTCCAGGAGCAGCACAATTATCTAAGAACATGAACTGATTTACAAACATTAATTTGGGGGGAAAAAACCCTACAACTACAGTACCAGCCAGAAGTGAATTTCGTTTTTACAGGAGAACCAAAAGTTAATTTTTCTTTTCTCATGGTAGCAAATGATTCAAGAGAAAACTAAATTTATAACCATCACAGAACCTCTGAGATGACCTTCAGAACAACCTCCCATCCCAAAGTGTATTAACGTGTAACATGGTAAACTACCTCTTGTATTCAGTAGACATTTGTCATTGAAAATTTGGAATAATTATTTTTTTAAAAGTCTTCACTGTTCCCTTGGTAAAGAACTTCTGAAATATAAGAAAAATCAAATGAAAATCCAGTAATATAAACTGCAATATATATATAGCTGTACTTGTAATACAAGGAGTATTTTGATTTCTATCAGACTGTTCAGCACCCACAGAGATAATTTCCTTAGATAACTGAGGGGACTGCAATTTTCCTTCCTTGCATGGAGCCCTGGTGGAGAAACCTTGTCACTACTTATGGCACTGCAAATACACATTTTAACTGGGCTTTATTTTCCTCCTTGGCACACTTTTGACCATCAGCTGCAGATTAGGGATCCTCTGTCAAAGGCTGACAGGCAAGGGTGCCTGGTAACAGAACTCAGAGCTGCAGGAGGGTCCAACACCTAACACTTTACCAAGGGCCATAAACAGAGTTTTGTTAAGAGGAAATACAGACTTAGTAAGAAGGAATTTTAATGATAATTAGGCAATAAGAAACATCAACACAGCCAAGAAACTCTGTTGTCAATGATGTTGTACAGAAGGAATTGTGGCAAATCTGGGCAGAGCTGCTTTAGTGAAGCCTTTTACCTAAAAGTGATCTCAAACACAGCCCTGAGACTGTCAGGGGCCTCTCCATGGCCCTTTTTCTCTCAGATCAAAGCAAAGCCCTTTCCCTGGGAGGCAGCAGAGCAGAGCAGCACAGGGACTGTCCCTGCTGGAGTGTGGCTCTCCTGCTGCCAAGCCCCATTCCTGCTCCTCCTGGCCAAGGCCTTGCTTCCTTCAGTGGCCCCCAAACCAGCAGCTGTGACCTCGAGGGAGATCCCAGCAGTTAAAATAGGGTCATAAACCAAATAATCCCATATTTCACGGTCAGGAGTATAAAACTGCTGCTCCACCCCTCCGCTGTATTGATCTGCCAATGCTCAGGGCCCAGGATGTCACAGCATTTCTTCAGGCTCTTTAGCAATACACTGTTTCAGATCCACCATCACTAAACTTAGAAGAAATTCCTTCTCCAATTTGCCATTTGCTAAAACAAACCATCAAAGCACCTCAGAGGGTTTGGTATGAAGATTATTCAATTTACAAGGGGAAGAACTAAAAAATTATATATCTTTTCAAAAGATAGCTGTTTTCAAAATGAAGTTTTCCAAACAATATTTTTGTTTGCATGTATGTCTCTAATGCTTACCAAAAATTTAATTAGGAGCAGGTCTTACACACTTAGGATTATGAAGCTTAAGTTTTTTTTCAAGTTAGAAATGAAAATGTAGGGAGGAAAAATGATAATTTGAAATTGTGACATAATTCAAGTTGGGTTTTTTACTCAATTGCGCTAGTGAAGAAAGGCATCAATTATTGGTGTACCTCTTTTACTGACCAACATTAAATCTTTTTTCCTTTGTATTTAATTTAATCTAAGCCAGTCAATGTAAAACCTTGGTGAATTCTTTCAGTGAAAGTCCTGCTCAGTGTCTGTTAGAAAGGACATGTCTACAGTGGAAATAACCCGGGGCTGAGCTTTGCTGCACATCTGCCCCTTCCTTCTCTCTCTTTCCTCTCCTGGTGTTCTGATTCTGCACTGCCAAGCCACCTACTCCACTTGAACTCTGAAGCATTTCCATGAATTTCACTCCATTAAATGCATGTATGAAATTCATGCATCCAAATGTGTACACTTGGAAACAGAATGAAGTGACCTCCTGAGGACTCACGGTGTGCACAGATCAGGGCCCATTTTTTCAGCAGTTATTACTCATTCCCCTTCAGGCAGAAATCCTCAACCTTTTCTTAGCATAAAACCACTCCCACTGTTCAAAAAATGACTCTCAGCTGCAGAGGGCGTAGCGCTGATTTTGTGCCTGCAATTCTGCTCAGATTTTTAATCCTGTTCACAATGGTGCATCAGGAGAATCAGACACAAGAGAAGGAAATCCCAAATTGTGCCCATGGGGCCTTCCTGCCTTTTCCCCGAGGTCATGACAAAACCACCACAGGCTTCAGAGATTCAGAGTGAAGCTTTTCATTTAGAGTTCAATTAGCTTAAGCTCTCTGAAGGAAAGACATCAGAAAAGTGACAGCCTCAGTCACTGAAGGAAGCCAGTGCAACAATTACTCATTGCTGGCTTAATGCACACATATAAAGCAATCAGATATGTTTAATCCTGGACTGCTGAGAACTGATGAGGAAAAGAGAGCCCTGCAGAAACATACACAGCCCAGGCTTGCAGTGATGAAAAGCTGGCTGCAAAGCAACAGGGAGTGAACAGCTGAAGACACTTGCAACTCCTGTTTATAGCAATTTTGAAAACATTTTTCTTCCTGGTGCTCAAGAGGAAGAGTCTCAAGAGTCTTTTTTTCCCTTGATTATGAAAAGAATTTGTTCACAGCTATGAATATTTGCTCACAGAGAAATAAATGGATGCCATGCTCAAAAAACAAGAACTAAAGATAGGCTTTTAAAATGCCAATTTGTGCTGCTCAGTGTAAAGCAGATATGACACAAACCCAGTCATATGAAAGAAACATTTCTGAGACCACCCACCTGGTGACCTGTTTTTGGAACCGTGAACCCCAAGCTGAAGCCTGGTGTGTCTTTGAAAAGAGACTTCACTCCTGTCTCTCCCAGACACTGCTGCAGCTCTCTGTGGTTAGTAAGCATTTTTTCTGAACCTCAGTGCTCTCAAACTTTCAGAGTGACCATAAATAACTCTTGATCAATCCCAGGATCAATCCCAAACCTTGTCTTTTCATTTTTCTTTCCCCACCCAATGGTGCCAGCAGTTAATAGTTTATTCCTGTTCTCAAAGATGTAAATATGAAGTGCACAGAGTGAGATTTCAGGGCTCCTGAAATCTGAAATGAGAAGGAGATTTCACCAGAGATTTCTCAGTTCTCAAGAACTGGCATTTTACCTTAATAATCCAGCACAAGTCACCAGGGTGCCTGTGGACCTCATTATGGAATAATCCGAGCCTTGAATGGAGATACATTTCTCTACCTGAAAGAGAAAACAATCCAGTGTGATCAAGAGTGATTTGGTTGGGAGATATAATGGTGCAGCATTTTTTAAAAGTTATTCCAATTCTATTAAGTAATGAGTTCCCTAGCAAGAATGAGAGATGTAAAAATACCAACAGAATGTGAAAGGGGTGGATTGTCAGAGCCTTCTCCAAGCATATTTATTCACTGCTACAAAGGAAAATTTATCTTTGTTGTGGAAGTTAGCAGCAATAAGCTCTGACAAGATTAATGAAAATATTCAAGTCCCTATTCCCAAACATGCCTGGCAGAAACATGTTCTGTCTTTCCCAGTGATGCTGCATCTATCAACTCTCACAACAATTTGTCTTCACAGATTCCACTTGCTATGCTCTTCAAGGACAGAGCCAGCCTGTTCCAAAAACGTCCAAAATTTATTCCAGGAAACTTTTATTTATTTTTATTCTGTTTCCTCTGTGCTGGTATGACTGATCTTTCTTCCAAACATTTTCCATGACACCAAGCTATACCAATTGCTATTCAAATCATAACAAATATCAGAAATGGGCCTGAATATTCATCATCATTGTGTCTTACAGGCACCATTTAAAAACTGGGAAGACCAAAGAAATTAACAGAAAATTGCTGTGTATTTTCTGCGGACTGCTTCATTACTTACTTTTTGCATTTTGCATGCTTATTTTTCCCTTTTCTGATTTATCAGTGCAGTTCTCCTAGGAGAGATGTGCTACATGGCCTGTTGCAGTTTTGCTTTAATGACCAAACTTTATAGGGCTCTATTGCAGTAACAAGAATCTCTGGAAGAATCACCAAGGGTAAAGTAAACTCCAAGAACTGCACATATGAAAAATCAAAACAGCAGAAAGATACAGCACCTGAGGAAAGAAATATGTTTATTTTTGCCTACTTTCTTAGTTTTTGTAGGGTCCTGGAGATGTGTAAATCAATTTCCCCATCTTTCTTCTCCTTTAGTCAATTTTTATTTGTCCTTCACTAGTTCCACTACCCCAAAGTTTTCCATCTGAAACTGAAGTATAGTAAATCTCCTTTTTCCAGCACAACTCTGAATTCAAATACACACATTCTGCAGATGACAAAAGGGGCATAAACAGATTGATCCTACCTCAGAACCTATTGAACATTACAGGCTTCTCCTTATTTAGGTATTATGTGCATAATGGGATTGACTGATGAAGATGGAAAGCAGAGACTTCATTTACATACAATTTCTGTTCCTTTGCAGGCTGGCACAAATTTAATCACATCAATTCTTGGAAAGTATTTTTCATGCTCAAGTGTTATATGCTGAGAAATTATGGCCTAGGAAAACCATACAGCACAAGCTTTACAAGGCCAGTGGTTATTCTCCCAAATTAAACCCGGGTGTTTGCTAGAGGGACAGATGTAGCATTTCAGCTAAAGCCTTTATTGGAAACATAAATTAAACAAATAAATTCACAGAACCTTTCCAGGTTAACACTGAAGAAAAAACTTAATCCTCAGCCACTTATAAAGCCACTATTTGTTCTTAACTTGCATGGTGCTAAGGCTACGGACAAGGTCTGGAATTTTATAAACTAACATGAGAGATTGTTTCTGCATTTAAAAACAGCAAACAACATTTTGCCTTTTAGTTTTAAATAAAATTCACATTTATAGAAATATGCTGAGCAATTTGTGCTATTTTTTCTCGCTGTCCATCTCAAACCATCCCATACCATGATCAAAGGGAGTCATGGCCATACAAAGTAGATTGTCTGCCCAATGTGTAGCTAAGATTTTTTACTACTACTGTCACCCTGAAAGGTAAAATTTATTGAGGCTTTGTTTCTACTGCAAAATATTCTTTAAAAAGTCAAGAGTGTCTTTTTTCCAGCAAAGTGGGAAGAATGCACTTATGGCATTCTTATATGGCATCAGTCTATGCCTGGATGAGCATAAAAATCAAAATGGGTGGGGGAAAAAAGAATAAAAGGATTTTATTTTTAAGTATTTCTAATCCCTTGTTCAATTATTTCATATTGAAACATGCATTGTAACCTGAGAAATATATCTCTTCCTGCAAACATTACTGAACTTGCATTTTTATGTATCTAACATTAAACTATTTTGAAAACCTTCAGGGATTTTAGTTGTGTTTGCATTACACCATTTACAGGATAAGACAATTTTATGAATTAGTTTGTGAGCACTGGAAAAACTGCTGTTCAAGCACCTGATAAAGGTGATTCTGATCAAAACTCTCCTTCCTGGAGTAAATAGAATTCAATGCCCCTGCTTTTTAATTCCCTAGTTCAATGACGTATTTCTTTTTAGCCAGAGAAAAATGGTGATTGAGATAACTCAGTGTAAAAACACATCAGCAGTGAGATTGTATTACTGACAAGAAATTCTTCCATGGTGGCAGAGTTAAAAGTGCCTCCGAATTGTGTCCTTGAGACAATGAAAGTCACCTGCACACTGGCTTGCATTAATGAGGCTGCTGAACAAAGCAGTGGGCTGAGCAGAAAGTTCCTTTGGCTCTGCTGCACTCATCAAACCTCGTGTGTAGAAATGAGTCCACCCTAGGGCTCCTGGAACAAGGCAGACATTGAAATGCTGCAGGAAATCCAGGGAGAGGCCACAAGGCAGGGGGCTGAGAGCACCGGGGGTGTCAGACACTGGATTTCAGTCGGGCTGTGAAATTCCTGTGCTTGGAGGAGCTTAAAGACTCACAAATGAGGGGCTGAGAAAGCTGCCAAGTTTGAAGTGTGCCCTGTGTTGAGCAGGGTTAGAAGAGACGATGAATAAATCATTGTGCAGTGATTCATCCTCTTTTAAAATAGTTACCTAGGAAGTTACCTAAATCACACTGACTTAGAAGCCAGGTAGAACTAGAGCCTCTACTGTTTAAAAGCCAGTTCCCTACCAGATACAAAATGCATCACTTGACTGAAGGAGCAGCCTGGATTTTGCACCTTTGCAGGCAGATCTTTTATTACCAACAAACTCCTTGCCTACCTTCAGCCAGCACAGAGTCCTGCATCAGGCAATGTCCACTTTAGTGTCAGAGTAACCACTGTGGGATGGAAGGATTCCAGCTTATCCTAATTCAGCACTTCCCTTAATCATTTCTCATTAAAATATCACTCCTAAATAACATCTTAGGCCAAAATCCTAAATGCCATATCACTGCCCCCCTGAAACTGTAATGAATATGGATCTCTCTACAGCTTCCTATTTACTAACACTAAGCTTGTCAGAATGATATCTGCCACTCCAGGAGCCTAGCAGGAATTACTTTATTTCTTGTGAATGCAATCCAGTTGAAAACCCAGTCATATCTGTTTATCAAGACCTAATCCAGCCCACTTGAATAAACTCTCCTGGGGCTGCAGCATCATAGCCAAACTGGCTGTCTTGCTTTAATGAGAAAAGTTCAGCAGACTCATGCTCTGCCCACTGAGGGATTGCCATAACAAGATCCCATCCTTCAGTACAAAAGACTGAAAAGAAATTCTTCACTTCTTCCTTTGTTCACCCTGGGGAAAATTACTATGAAAGATAGGCAGCTCTCAGAGATGCTGCTGGAAAGAATTGTCTAAAAAACTTTTACAGAACTTGGGCTAAAGAACCACTGTGACAACTGACATATTTATCATGCACTGCTGCTTCCAAATTTAACCTCCAAGCCTGAGGGGCACATGGTATCATACCAAGCAATCCATGTCATTTATGTCATTAAGGAACATGCTTCTCAGTGAAGGTGGGGATCTATTTGTAGTCTAATTAAAGTCATATCAGTTGAACTGATGGCCATTATCAGTCCCACTTGTTTCCAATAAAGACAGTTAAACTTGGCATTTACAAACCTTCTAATTTACATCTTATTCCCTGATATTTCTCTGCTTGCTCTGAGTTTCTACAATCCTCTTCTTTCTTTGCTTTCCTTTCTCTGCTCTTCTAAGTTCACATCTTAATGGGGTTGGCTTACTTGAAGGAGAAAGAGGGACAACAATTCATCAGCATCCCGTGTCCTTTGTCAGGAGCAGGATGTTCATCATCCATTCCACCTTGCTCCTGGGTGTGCATGGGGTCAGCTCCAGCACTATTTTTAACACAGCACCTATTGCCTCCCTTGCCATGGGTTCACAATTCCAGACTATGGGTGAATTTCCTGTCTATAGTTCTGTATTTTAATGTTGTCTCTATCCCTAACACCAAATTTAACATCTCCCAAGGTCACACTAATTTAATGACCACTGATGAGTTATTCATACCTCTGGTACCTGCAGCACCATGCTGTGTTTGTACTTTCAAGACCTACGCTTTCACTCCGTATTTGTGCATTTCAGCAACCTCTGCTTCATCCTTCAAGCTGTGGGTTTGTGATAAGGTTTTATTAGCTCAGGCTAATCATACATATATCTTTGCCCAAGGGCAGAAACAGTTCAGTCTTCAAAGTATGATATATTTGAATACAGACACACAGGAAAGCAGTGCTCTGGTAACAACTTGCTGCACCAGGAGCTGCCAGCTGCTGCAATATCTCCAGTATGATATTGAAATTTTCTGACAATAACATACCCACTGCTGACAAAGAGCACTAATGAAATTCTCTGCAAGGGGAGGATTTCCTAATTGTAATCCACATTTTTGTGCTCCATTAATATGAATTCACTAAATCAGGGGACTGTCTTAGTGAACAAATGCCAAAAACACCAACAAGCACTACTCCAGAGGGATTCTTTCTAAAACTCAACATATTGAGGCATTCAGATGAGAATAGTGAGCAGGCAAATGTTGAGATACTAGGCATTTTAAACAAATAAAACACTCATAGAAATATTTGAGTTTAGATGAAGTCTGTACTTCTTTCCAGACACATCACCTGAGCCACAGCCAGAAGCACTGTATACACTGTGTGTATAAAATAGTGACAGCTGCAGCTGGGGCTGGCTATAAAATCCCCCTTTGAGATTTCTCCTCTGGTTATGGCCACGTGTCAGGACACATCTGGCATTGCTGGCTGGAGGAGATGCTGCCAAAAAGGCCACGGGGGTCAAGATCCTGAGGAGGAAGGAAGGCAAACAACAAGATCACCACCCCAGGCTTGGAGACCTGCTGGTGCAGTCTCTTCTCAAAGCAGGGTTACCTTCAAAACTGATAAGAGCTGCTGGTGGTGAAAATGCTCAGCTTCACTACCACAGCCTCCTCCTGATGCTTTCACAAAATCAAATTTATTTTGTCTTGGCACTGAGCAGGTAGTGTGCGTATGGGTGGATTAACATGCCTCAGCTGACAACCTGTAACTTGTCTGAGAACATATGAGCACAGCAGAAGTTTCATCTCTGCACCAGAAAAGTTCCATCAACGTCTGGCAGAAGCAAAGCTGCAAATTGCACAAATATTTGCCAGAGTTCAATCACAATGGACAGAAGTGACATTTGGCAAATGGAAGTTTATTTGCTATGTAACTCCCAAAAAGAGGCTAGCTACCAATAATGACAAGAGAATGTTAAACATAAGGACAGGTTTGCTTTAAATTTTCCCTCAGATTCCAAACAAAACTCAGGAGGCCTTTTTGGATGGCAAGTGCTGTGCTGAGACAGTGACAGCTCTGTGATTTCAGTTTGAGTGCATTACACGTGCAGGCACAAAGAAGGAGCTGCAGGACAACAGAGCATGAGAAAACAGCACAAAGGAAATAACTACACAGAGCAACCCACAGAGAGAAGAGACAGGGTAGGGACAGGAAGATGAATTTATATTTATCATTTGTAGAACATAAAACCTGATTATCAGAGATGTGGTTACAGGTTAAAAAGAAAGGAAACCAAAAATATTTAGCAGTATAGGTAGAAATAAATATTTTGTTTTGAAAGGCTGTGTACAAAAAGGCAGGATCTGACTGTAGAAGATGTCTTTACAATGTAGATATGTGAATACAGGCAGAGTGCACAGAACAAAGTGAGAAGTGGAGGAGTAGCAAAGTAACATTGTGGACAATGGGAAAGGCCAGGAGAATGCAACAAGTAGTTCAAGTTCTATTGTATTCAAACTCTCCAGCCTTAGAAAATGTGTCAGTAAACCACAAAAGGTTTACTGCTAGAGTAAAAAATGAGAAAACAAGACTAGAAAAGGTACTAGGGCTTTTCAAAATAGACCTCATAAGAGCAATCTATAAAAGGATCAGAGGACAAGAACAAAAATAGTAACATGAAAGGAAGAGCATGACCAAAGTTGACATAATTCTATTCAACATTGCTGTAAACTTTCCTGAAGAATGGGGAGCCTGGGAGAGAACTGAGGATTGCTGAGAAACAATTCAAGATTCAGTCAGAGCAGACAAGCAGCCACCCATAAGGGAACAGGGCAGAAAATATGTGGGAAAAAACAATGCAGAGGGAAATGAACCACTTTGGCAGGGAATTAAGAGGTGGCCTGACATAGAAATTACTTCTGAAACGCTCAAAAATTCAATCACAAAAAGCATATTTGTCAGAAGAAATGTGCAAACGTGAACAATGAGATTCATTTGAACTGCAAGGCACTGGTGTAGAGCAGCAGTGAGGCTGTAAACATTGACACAGACATTATCCTTGCTGGGGAAATGTAACATGCAATGGAAATTCTCTGTGAGAGAATTCTCCAGGAGTTCAGGAGAATTAAGTAGGCTCTGCCATTCTTAACTGTTAATTTGCATATATTTTGTAAAGTAGCAATTCCAGGCTAAACATGAAGTTTGCTACAAGTTTTTGTGGGGTTTTTCTGGTTTGTACTTGGGGTTTTTTTTGGGTTTGGGGTTTGTTGTTTTTTTGGTGACAATTTCTGCAAAGGCAAGAAGCCAGAGAAAGCAAAAAGGAGGAAAACCTTATTCCATGTGCTATCCAAAGCTCTACTGGGATAAGTTTTGTACATGGAATTTGTAAAAGGAATTTGTCCCATGTAAAATCCTTAAAGATTAAAAAACAGAAGAGTTGTCAGTACTTTATGTTTTTCATATCACCCACCCAGTTTGTTCAAGGCTATTTCAAAATGAGCTATTCCCTTCAAATATGAATACAGACACAAACTAGCCTTGTGCAGAATGCCATACCAGGAAGGCTGCATTCCCAGAACAATGATCTTCTTGCACCAAATTCTTTTGCTTTGGGGTTTTCTAAGCAAATCCGTGTAGTGCCACACTCTTCCATTTGATCTGCACTTCAATCACATATCAAATGTCACTAAATTTTGGGAGAAGCACCAATGGAGGAGGTCAGCAGGGTCCATGTTCAGCACCTCCATCCCTTCTGACCTTTAAAGAGGGAGTGGGACAGTTCAGCTGGAAGGGACACACAACAATCATCCAGTTCCAAATGCCTGACCCTTCATGGCTGCAGATTCAATGAGCAAATAATGGTTTGAATTCTTTTTAGTGGTGTGAACCTACCCAAGTGAATTAACCAAGGAGTCTTGAGCAAGAAGAGAGGATTGACTCCAGGTAAAATCTAATTCCTTTCCAACTGAGCCAAATTGAAGAAATGGAGAAAATTTTTTCATTTATTCTAAACCAGCCCAAATGTCTAACTTCCACTTCTATTATATTCTCTTTTGAAGCCCATTAATGTTTTGCTGAATTTAATCATTCTTGTGACCACAAGGCAGAAATAGCAATATCAAGACTGATGCATTTATCTGTCTTCCCAAGGATTCCCCTTGTGTTAATTAAAGAGCTGTGGTGAGCACACACTATTATGGTGATAATATTCTGCAGTTCTGTGAGTGCACATTCCCTGTTCCCTCTCTGACACAGCTTTTCTTCAGCATCTCCTCTATGTAAGTACAACCTCTGCCATCCCATTCCTGAAAATTCTGTGTACAGAAAGTCAATATGCAAGGAAGGGAAACTAAAGAGAAGATAAACTGAAGGTAGTTTTCAAATAGATTTCTGTAGGCTCTAGGGACTTCTGCTGATTCAATATGGTCATTTCTGCTCTTTCAGAGCATAATAAAAATTCAGCAAAAGGGGGAAAATAAAGTAAATCTCTTTAGAGTGCCTCTGCAGTGAGTGCATGGTCAGTAAGCTGAGTGTGTGTGACTGATTCTGTGCTGCTGCCACTCTGCAACCCCACTTGTTAATGATGTGAGGGTGTCAATTAGCTGGCTCCTGGGTAAGCCACACATGTTTTATTTAAGCTGCCTTGGGATGATGAAGGGTTGAAACAACCCAGACTGGATGTGACCCTCATGTTTTTTCTCGACTTTATTCTAAATAGCTGAACAGTAAATAAAAGCTTACATTTTTAACTCAATTTAAATGCATAATCCACTAATACTCACAGAACTCAGTCAACTAAATCCACAAAGGGCAGCTGAAAAATATTAGTATTAAACAAAGCTGAATATTATATATGCAGAAGACTCCACAACCAACTACATTTATTTTTTCCCTCATTTTTCATAAAGCTACACAGTCCTTCATCTTCAGAGCTGCCATCCCCATCCCCAGACCAATAACCAGTAGGGTGTGTGCTTTCAAAGGCTCTGTTCCAGTGTTGTCCAACAATTACAGAATGCAAATATCTGTCTTAACTACACTTGCTGGGTGCAGCCATAAGAGAGGTTTGCCATGTTTGACTTTATTAAGCCTCACAGGAGGTCTGCAGGCATTTAGCAAGGTCAGTTAATGAAATAAGTGCATATGCTAATGACAGCAAAGCAGACTCAACTTACCACAGCAGGACTGAATTAAATAGCTCAAGGCAACATAGATCATTTTATCCATCTGTCTGAGATCCTTCTCCTCACCAAAAATTAAACATGTACACCCTCAGCAGCCTTTAGACTTCGGTGCTACTTGTTTACTACTTTATTTTACTAAATATCCCCCTCCAACTTCTGTAGAAGCTGTGATTTTCAGAAAGGTCCACCACATTGAATAAATAGGTTTTGTGTTTAATTTCCTTTCTTGCTTCTAAACTTTATCAGGAAACTGATTATTTCCATGGCATTCAGCACTGTACAAAAGGTGCCAGCATTTCATCTCTAATATCTCTTGCTCTGCCAATGATACCTGCATTTATTTTTCATCTCCTTTCACAGCATTTTTGAAGGATAATACAGTCAGCTCAATTTATGCCTTGGTTCTCAAGACACAGGATAAGAATACAATAAACATAACTTAAACAGACTCAAGTGAAAACAAAGCAGGATGGAACAGATGTATCTCCTACATTTCATCATTCCTTATTCAATGCAGGTTTGTAAGCAGAAATCATCTTACTGGAAAAAAAGAACATATCTTTTTAAATCATGAGTATTGTGCACAAAAGGATCTCTCTAACCCTCTTAAAGTGTCTGCTACCATTCTTGCCTTGTTTGGATAATCAGTGTTACAGAGGCATCAAACCTCTGCAACACATTACTGCATTTTTTTTCCATAAAATCATCCCATATCTAATCCACAGGAGCCAAGAAACAATCTCTACAGTTTCTCCTTACCTGTGCCTTTGAACATTTCCATTCTGCTTCAGACTATCCAACAATGGGTTCCTTTTTTATCTAATTCTAATTCTGTTTATTCTCATCTCCATGTTTTGAGCTGCCCCATCACCCCCCTGTGCTCATGCATTCCTTTATGGACAGCCTTGTACAACCCAACAAATCCTTCCAAAACATCTTCAGCACAAGTTTCAAGGCTATGGAGCACAGCACCAGCACAATTGTCAGAAGAAATGGAGATCAACCCATGGAATACATCCTACTTTGAGCTGAATAAAAAATGAGCTGTGGGCTGGAATCAGCAAATCCTGATTTTCTGAGAAAGTCATGATTTTACCAGGCATATTTTTTCCACAGACCAAACAATAATTTGACTCTCATCTCCTGTTACACACAAAGGATTATTCCAAGCTGTGACAAAGAAAAGCCTGAAGATATTAAACAAGTTCTAAACAAATATTTAAAAATGTAAGGCAAAAAAGTTGATACATTATATTAAAAGATGAAGTTTTACAATTTTTATGTCAGTAAGTCTATCATAATTTTTTGGATTGGCCAGAGTGGTTAAATACAAATAATGTATCAAAATCATTTTTCCCACCAAATATAAAATATAAGTGACTTCAGTAGCAAATTAAAACAAATACACATAAACTTGATTTTCACTCAACTTCAAGCAATCCTTGTTCTTTCTTATGCAGTTTGTGGTGATGAATTTGTACCAAGCAGTAACTGACTGGCAGAAATGGCAAACACATCAGAGGTGCAGCACTACTGACACAGCAAGAAGGGCCCACAACCTCCCCTCTGAGGGACAGCGTGGGGCAGGGGCTCTGAGCAGAGATTTTGGACAAAGTGCTGAGAAACAGATGGTGAAGCAACTCAGAGCTGCCCCCCTGCTCTCCTCCCTGCTGCAGCAACAAGCGTGTGAAAAGTGAGGCAACAGACTTGTGAAGGAAAAAAACCTGCTGAAAAACAGATAAAGGGGGAAAAACGATTTATTTTACCAGTGCACTGGATTTACCCTCCTGCAATGCCTCTGTACTTCTCAATCACACTTCTTAGAGCAGATCCTGGATTATTTTCTCTTCTGACCACAAGCACAGGTACTCAAACATGCTCATTTAGGACTTACACACCAATTTGAAAAATACCTCTATTACAGACAGACAAGGGCCCATCCTTTTTGGATGTGCATTTGTTCACTCTTAAACTGCCAATAAGTGCTGAGTCCAGAATTTTCCGTGCTCTTCAGAGTTTGGCTTTTTTTCGAGTTTTAATCACTGTCTATGAATATTTCGGTTTATAAACAAAATATTTTCAAGATTTATGTAGTAGTTTCTCTCCCAGCTGACCAACATATGGTTTTTCAGGGAAATAATTTTCTGATGCAATACAGTCATAAACACAAACATGGCAGCAGTTGTATTTTCACCAACTCCATCTGCTACAGCAGCAGGTCATAACTTATTTAAAAAGTAAAGGGATGATAGAATGAGCCATGCTGATTCCAGATAGCCAACACAATATTTTTAAAAAGTGCTTTCCTTCTTTGCTTGCCTTTGGAGCTCCTCTAGCTGATCCTATCCATCAGTTCTGCACAGAACACTGACCACAGAGCTCAGTTTTCCATACATGAGATATTTTTTCTCATATCTCAATATTGTCCCAGCAAAAGTCAGCGTTGTGACAAACTGACAGTATCAAATTCCCTGGGAAGGGTTTTTTTTTTCTCTCTAACAAGCTAAATGCACCCAAATTCAGTTAACTTGCATCTAACCTGAAGCCTGAATGATGACCATGAGTTTTACCTGGAGATCAGTGCTGTGGAATTTATTTATTGCATCACCAGGCAAAGCAATCTCCTTCTCGAGGAACACATTGCTGTAACACAGACCAGGAGTGCCCTGCCCCACTACATTTAATCCAGCCTAATTGCAGACAGGCCTTAATGGGCAGCTCTAAACCTCTCCAGAGGAAGGGATCTGCTATCCCTGGCACAGACATTATAGGCAGGAACCACGACAAATCACGATACATTTTTGGTTTTTCAGTCTATTCAAGGCACCAGGTTTTCTCTGTTGTGCATGCATTTAATGTTTAAATTATCTAAAGCCCAAAGACATCTCACATCTCAATATTCTGACACACAGAGACAAATTTATGGTGTTCTCTTTGGAAATAACCAGAGAGGTTACTGCATAAATTTGATTGAGAAGTACTCTGGTGATACTGAGATTTTTTTTTTTCTGAAGCAGTTTTCAAATTCACAGAATATACTTCTGTCTACTGCTGAATGCCATTTTCACATGAACAAAAGGTTTTTACTCCATACTTTCATGAGCATTTTACTTCATACTTTTCACATGAACAAAAGGTTTTTATTTCACACATAAGAGTACATCTAGACTTTTCTCCAGTACAGTCATCTTTCTAAATGACTTGGCTTTCTCTTTCAGATGATAGTGTGGGATCATTGATACCCACACTGCACAAACAGTGACATATTCCCTGTGACACCGGAGGATCTGCCAACCCTGCAGGTGCCTCAGCCAGAGAGCCCTGCCAGGTGCTCCAGGAGAGCAGGGAAGCTGAGAGAGAAGCTGAATGTGTATTTTGTATTTTGAATGTGTATTTTGTCATATTCCTGTTATTAACCCATCATGTCATAAAGGGCAGGAGATCAGGCACTGAGAGGGCCTGGCAGGGTGGCTGCAGTGCCTGGGGTGAGCACCCACATTAATGAAAAGTGGCCTGAGACCTTGGAGAAGAGACTTTCTCAAGGCCTCCTTTGGGCAGCAGGGGTGGTGCAAAGAGCACCTGCACAGTAAAAGATGTGGCACAGCCTGGGAGCTGCAAGGGCTTTTCTGGAAATTAACTCCTCCTGCAGAGCCAGCAAGCAGCAACCTGTTTAGCAGTCTCTCAAGATAAAGTCAGAGAAGACTTGGCACTACTTTTGTATTTAGGAGACCAAAGTTGTTAGTTTTCCTATGTTATCCTTTTCTTCTTTTTCTTTCCTTTAAACAAAGCATTTATCAGTAATTGTCATTCACTGAGTACATCCACATTATAAATTCTTTTATCGAGCTATCAAGTATGATGCATAGACCAGTGCTCATTAGTGACCTCCAGAAACTGAACCCACTCCTGGCTGAAGGGTTCCCAAATAGACCCCTACTTGATGTGGAAACAAAGTCCAGAAAAACCTTTTTGAAGCAATTTAATTATTCTAACAAAACCTGTTTGCATGAATAACACTATTTCACCTCAGTTTAATTAAATGTTTGGTATGACAAATCCCCGTGAAAAGGGTTTGCCATACAAATGCTAATTTTGCTGCACTTTAAACGTTTACATTCTCTCGATGAAAAAATGGGTTTTTTCCTCAGAATATCAAAAGTTTATTACAACATACAACTGGAAATCAGGCATTTACAGAAATATAACAAAAGTCACACGTGATAGAACAGTATTTTCAGCAGGATTAAAGCATCAAATCTTTGCTCCCCTAAACTCTGGGAGTTCACACAGCCTGTACAGATATTCTGATTTCAGCAGCCCCTGCTCATGAGAGAAATGTTCAACCTGGGTGATAAACTGCCCTAAAAAGCCAACTGGAGCAGAGCAGTGCAAGGGGCTTCAGACTTTGCAGCAGTCAATACCCAGGAAATAATTCAGACTAACCAGAGTTACATCTTCTAGTTCAGGCATGGAACCAGCTCGTGGCAAACTGCCCTGTTTTGTATTCTCTCCCTGCAATGAATCAGGAGTGGTTTGAGTTCAGAAGAGATGGGGATTCCAGAATGATCTGCAAGTGACCTCTCTGTTCTGACTGACTGACACTGAATGGACTCTGCTGTAGCCTGGGACCCTCAGAGTGACCCCAGTTTGACATAAATGTTAGAATACAAAGAGAAAAAGGAAAGAAAATAAACAGCAAACCCCAAGGAACAAAAAGCCTATTTGCTCAGCAAAGTCAGACAATAATCAACATATTTTTGCTTTGCTTATTATTCTACCAAAACAAAGCAGAAGCTTCAACCTGCAAAGGAAAGGTGCAGCTGAAGTGTTTGTGTGCTTTGCTGAGTGCTGTTAAATCAGGAGAGACAGATTAGCAGGGTGGTGACCCTGCAATGTCAGGGATCAGCACCCTGATCACAGCCCCCAGTGCAGCCCCCAAAAGCACCCCCAGCACATCCCCAAGAGCCTGGTGCTGATCTTAGAGGCCAGCACAGCTCCCTGAGGCAGGAATTCAGCTACAGGCCCTGCTCCATGGATAAACAAGAGAGCACCATGCAGAAATGAGCCCTGGGTGTTTTCCATTGTCCTTGAAACATCTCTTGCCTATTGGGCACAGCAGCTTTTCAATGTGGGCATCTCAGTACCAGAAACACAGTACATACCCTTCAAAGATCACAAATTAAAGGGTGTCTTAGAGTTTGTTTATAAACAGTGCTAATCCATTTCCCAAAAATAATTCCAAATCTTGAGCCTTTGCTCTCAGAGCACCCAAATTGGGCTGATTTTACACAAAATCAGCCACTGCTGAAGCCCCAGTGCAGAGGTTCCAGGAACACCTTCAAGCTTACCCAATTAACAAAGATTGATGTGGCTGCTCCTTGAGTGACATCACAGCAGAGCACGAATCCCCACTGATTCTAGATCTGTCCATGAATGACTGATCCTGAATTATTATGCTTTCTTTATTATTCTATTTTGAATTTATTTTCCAAAGAGGCAAATATTTATTTTAGATCCCATTAAAAAACAATACAAACCTCTAACAGCCTTGTAGCAAACAACTTTTACCTTGTCTTGCAGAAAGAGCTGTTACTAATTTTATTTCCTAGACTCCATTTAAGTTTTATATAAAATTTTCTCTCTAAGCTAGATGCTTCCTTACAATAAAAGCATTCTTTGTGCAGTCTTATAAAACTGAAATTATCACATTTCAATAACCACTTTGCTCAGCAGAGGTGCAGGGTGCAGAATAGACTCTTATACCACTGACTGGTGTAAGAGGTTGAATTTTAGCTGAATGTCAGTATTGGTTTAGAGACTGTTTGATGGTGGAGATAGGGCTTTGTCAGATCACAAATTCAATTAACTAGCAGTGATTAATTCTCAGGGTAAGGAATCCAAAAGCTTAGTTTGTAATACCCTGATATACATTTGAAATAATTATTGTAACGTTTGATTATACTTCTCAGGCTGAGAACTACCAGGTTGTCCTTAACGCTGCTGTTCTGCTCATTTTAATTAGAGTATGCACCTGCTGATAAACAGAAAATGCCTTGTCATTACTCAGAACAAGTGAAATAAAAGATGCTTTATATGAGCCTTGGCTGTAACAGTGGTTCCTAAACCATGAAGGGGCACTGATTGAAATTTCCACTGTAATGGCAATTTTAATTTGAAATTTTCATTTGGGGTTTATAATGTAGATGTCAGTTATGAAATTATTTGAAACATCTCTTATCTAAAGAGCATGAGCTAAATTTCAGTACCAACAATGCAGTTCCATAATTGCATGCATCTGAGGGCAAGAGATTTGTATCTGTAAAGAGACTCTGATTTCTCCAACACAAATGATTAATTTTAATCCCAGGATCTAAATATGTTTGAATCACCTGAGTGGAGGATTGTGTCTATACACACATTGTTGCCTGGTAAACAGATAATATGCACCAAAGATTTAAGAATTTGCTTTGAAAAAGTAATTTCTCTCACTTTCCAGGAAAGTGTTTTAATATGAACATTTTTAGGGTGCTTAAAAGGACTGCCATTTAAGATTTACTTCCAAATCAAAATAAGGGAGACTTGTCTGCCTGCAAAATTCAGTGCTCTGCCTGGGATTGACCCAGCCCAGGAGCAGCACCTTGCCCTTGGCCTCATTTATGTTCACCTGGGCCCATTTCCCAAGTTTTTGACTCAAGGTACCTCATTTCACATAATTATCTCACCACAGAGCCTGCAAAAGCAGCAGTGTCATGTATTTTGATCAATTTATCAATCAAGAATTTGTGTGTGTCAGTGTAAAATCAGGAGAAGGAAAGCACAGCCCTAAATCTCTTCATGCTCAATTCACTGTTGCCACACGTAGGAATAAAAGTAAATTATTTTTTCCCTGATTTGCTACAGGTACAGGCTCTATCTTTTCATAGGTAAAACAGCAAGAGAAATATATGGTTGCCATAACAACCATATTAAATAATATTGAGGTAAAAAAGTCCTCACAAATGTTTTCAAGTGATAAGCTAATTTAAAAATTTTCACAGAGAGCATTTGAAAAATAAGATATACTGGGATATGAGCATAAAACTACAGAAGTGTTACTATAGTAACCCGTGGTGTAAAGTACTATTCATGCAGTGATTATCCTGAGCAGATAAATCACCCTCATTAACAGTGAGGTGCATCTCTGCAGTGAGTTGGGAGAGTAAATAATGCAACACACTCTCCAGACATACTCATGTCATTACTGTCTGGAACAACATTTTAAAAAATAAATTTTAAAAAAAAAAAAAAGATCCTGAATATACAAAAAAAACCCAAAAAAACCCAGCACAAAGATTTGGATTAACTCTGTGATTAGGAAATAAAACCTCAGAAACTCAGAGAAGCAGCTCTCCATTTTTCTAACAGGTTAAAGTGATGAAAATTTTAACAGGTTAATCTAGGTAAGACACCAAGCTTTTTATGAAACTTATTTTCTTCCCCAAAATTATCTAAAGCAATCACTAATTTCAATGATTTATCAGTTGAAGATTTGTATTTTGCCTTTGATTCTTTGATGAAAATGAATTTCAAGAGTTTCTTGTGTGCAGTGGCAGCAGCAGAAAGCAGCTGTTGTTATGGAATGAGGGAATGCTGGCTTGGAAGGGACCCTCAGCTGGTTTAGTTCCAGTCCCCCTGCCATGGGCAGAGATGCCACTGGCTGGATCAGGCCCCATCCACCCTGACCTCTTGGTTGTCTTCAATTCCTTAGACATGGACAGCTTCATTTCTAACTGAAATACTTCTCCCCAAGAGAAAACACAGAAAATGTCTCCAATAGATATATATAGGATGATATAGATTTTTGCATTATCCTCATAAATTAAATATGAAACTGGTGTCTGCTCTGGCTATTCTTGGTGTGTAACAGCTGCTGGAGATCAGGCTTGCATTCCTTTTGAGACATCAGAGAATGCTCCTCATCAGCTCACCCTCCAATGCTAGCCATGGCTCCTGGGTGCACAGCACTTTAGTAATGTCACATGAAATAAAAGGCTGCATGAATCACAACCTTCCTCTGTCTAATTAATGCTATAAATTTTAGATAAGCTAGACAAACAGAAAAGTAGGCTTGCTTTAAACCTGACTCTGCATGCAGAGACACCGTATGTATAAATAATACACATGTGATTAGAGGGCCACACATAAAACTGCCCTAAATTTTATCTGTTCCAAACACATTTTGAGTTAGTCTTTAATAACCACAGTCATAAGCAATATGTTAATAACATGTGACTATGATATGAATAATATGTTAATAGGCAGAGTCTTTGGACAATAAATTGACTCTAATTGAGCCAGTGAGGGCAGAGCTGTGGCAGTTCAAGGCACAGGACCTGACCCTGCAGCAGTCCCTGCTCCTCTCCCTGGGACCATGGATCATGGCTGAACCTGCTTATCCCAGCTTCCCAAAGCACAGCCCGAGCACCAGCAAACTCAATCAGTACAACTCAGATTATCTCCTCACTTTCTGTGGTTAGGTACATTAACATTCAACTGAGGGATACATCAGGGTGTTCTCCTCGAAAATAAAATGAAGTGTGGAATTACCAAATTCACAAGAAGCACAGATATGGTGAGGGGATTGTGTCAAGTTTCTCCATTCCCCAAAAATAACTCTGGGATGGATCTCAAAGAGCTTAATCCAGAATATGAAGGAGTGTTGATTTACTTCATGAAGTCCTTATCAATGCTAGACTTTATAAGCTAAATTTTTGTCCAAGGCCTATTTAAAGGAGCAATTAAATTAATTTAAAAACTGACCATTTATAACATACATACTACTAATGGAAAAACAGCCATTCCACCTAGTCCTGTGAGTTTTGGATTAGCCCACAGTAGTAGCACAATGCCAAAATAACATTGTAACTGTAATTCGGGTAGACAGCAGGAAGAGTGTCATTCAGCAGTAGCAGAAATACAGAAAAACATATATTCAAATAATGCCTAGAAATTTATTACACAGCAGACTGACAGCTTCAAGTCTCACCAGCTATTACAGGTGATTTTTCTCTGATACCTCAAAGAGTATTTTTAACTTGCCTTTAAAAATTTCATCATTGCCTAAAAGATCAGTTATAACAAGAAAACACAGTGAGCCATCACCAATTGAGAACAACACTCTCATGGAGCCCAGGGCTGCTCCCACTCCAGTCAGGTCTGTGCATTTATCAGTTAAATTTCTGCATTTCTATTTATTGAATGCAGGTGGGACACTGTATATAGACATCTTGATCTGGAGTGGGAGCACCTGGATGTATTTCAGTGACTGCTGTGTCACTTTCCTTCAACAATGCCCAAGTATATCCCAGGACCCAAAGGACTGAGGGGGAAATTAGAACTTGGTGTTCATTAATGATAAAAGAACCCCAAAAGCATTGGTCTTACAAACCCTGTTATTGAACTACTCAAAAAGTTTCTGATTGACAAACCAACTGCTTTTTTATACATGAAGAACACATGACCAAATGATATGAGAGGAAATATTAAAAGCAAAAAGGTGGTACGGATAAAAATTGCAATTTATTAGCTGTGTACTAATGTAACAATTTAACCTTTCTGTAACAGTATTTCCTTTTCTCTATAAAATCATTCATACCACTTTCAAAGATGGATAGAATTTCTCAGTTCAATTTTTTAATTCCTTTGTAATAAGAAAAGAACTAATTTATTTCCACAGAAAACAAAAGAGAAACATAAGGCACTACAAAAGAGGGCCTACAAAATGTACATGATCCACTCACTCTTTTTCTGATTTATCCTAACATTTTTTTAACACATGAAGCTTTTGGGAAGATACCTGTGTATTTCTAAGATTAAGGAAGCAGTTTGATTAAACTTCAGAGCAGGAAAGCTATCACTTATTACAGCTTTCAATTTATGTTTTCTCCACCCCAGGTGTATGCTGAATAATTTCGTTATGTAAATACACAGCTGAGATTTAACATGCAACAATTCATAACCAGGAGCAGTTAGATAATAAATCAATGAAGAAAAGGGCAAAACTCAATTTGGCCTCCCCCTTCAAGCTCACCCTGCCCTCCCAAACTGTAGTTTGCTGTTTCCAACCCTTGGAATTACTGCAAGAGAGGAAGCAGGGGCAGAACTTCTCCTGTGTGACATTCATACAGCAACAGCCCAAAGAAAATCTTGGTATCATTACAAATCACTACTTAGGTGACTCAGAGAGAGAAATGGAAACCAAAGTAATTTAAGTGTATTCTTTTCAAGCAATCAGATTTTAAATGCTGACAGTCCTTTAGGAGAGGTGAGTGCAGGTTTCTATTTCTATTGAGTGTGAAGACATTCATAGCCCCTGCACACCTGCATTCAGCTTAAGGGAAAAGGGGGTGTTTATTGCAATTTGAATTGCATTTCAGTCCCCCAGGGTCACATTGCACTGACTACCATGCAAGCACCAAGGGGAAAAACTCCCTGCCTTGGGTTGTTTCCATAACAGATCAGGCTGTAGCAATTTGAAAATATAAATGATGGCTGAACAAGCAAAATCGTTTGCCCAAGGTACAAAAGGCCTTTTTAAAATTTGTCCCACAGAAAACCAGTGTGATTCTAGCCTTTTGCAGGGGAAAGTGTTTTTATCTTACTGCCTTTTCACATTAAAAAAAATTAATTGGGAAGTGATGCTTCTAGTTCTGTACTGCCCTTAGGTGAAGCACACAAGCCTTGATAATAAAGACAGTAACTCTTTAAAAGTGAAGAAAATGACAGGCAGCCCAGGGCCCTGCTTTCTTTCCCTAAACATGATTTAGCAGGTGCTGCCTGGTTCTATTTAATGGCAGCCTTAGTGTTCTTAAGTGTTGTTGCTTAGTGCTGTAATATTATTTTGGATAAAGTTTCCACTGTTAGCAGGAAAATTTCACATCTACAGTTTTGTGCTACTTGCATTTAATAAATGTTTACAAACAATTTTTCAACAGGAAAAGAGAATGAGAAATCTAGTCAGAGAAATTGCCTAAACATGAAACAGAAAGATGACCGAGAGTGTTTTTGTTTCAAAAACAACTATACTTGGTAAAAGAAAGTGCTAATATAACTGCTGGTTGGGTCCAAATTCAGACTTTCACTGAAGTTTTCCCTATCATTTCTTCGTGGCTGATTCATACCTGTGGACTGGACCCCAATTATATAAAGTTAATTAGTAGAAATCTGAAGGAATTCCATCTAGATCTGCTGTGCTTTACTAAGAATTCCTAAGTTCAGCTGCTACAATGGGGTGCTGGAAGTAGAACTGTCAAACAGGCAACAGTGATTTTTCTTACAATAATAAGAAAAATGTGCTCTTTGAAAGAATATTCTTTCCACTGGCTGAAAGGTCATTCCACCGACCCAAGAGACTTCAAATTTACCACTGATAATTCCCTTATAACATTCCCATATGCTGCATCCTGTATTCCAAGGAAAACGTGATAAATTACTCTTTATCATCCTCGGAAATATTCTTTTCAAGAAAGAGCATGTAGTGAGTGAACATCAGTGTCTATTTGTCACTGTAAATACCTTATGATGTTTACAACTTGCTATTAAAATAAAGTAATTCCATGTGGGCCACAGGTATTTCGTTGATATCTGTGTGGTTGTATCCTCAATAACCATAAGTCAGTATAGTCTATTTTTATGGTAATAAATATTATGCATGAGACTGAGCAGGACAAGCATAAATTCCTGTGAAATCTTCCCCTTTGTTTTGGAACCATAGAAACTGCTCTGTTCTTCCTAGCAATTTGCTGGAGTCTTCAAGAATATCAATTATGTAATTGTCTTGTAACTTCCTGTCAGCAAGGTGTTTCCAGTGAATTCAGCTACTGGGGTACAACATCACACCCCAGTTAACTCTAATGACTCTTAATGGCTGCTTGGAAACATTTTCACTTAGGAGTTATTCTAAGTGTCCTAAAAGAAAATTATACTTTCAGCAACATAATTATTTTTTCTGAGAAACTATTTGCTTGTGGAGAGAAATGTCACCATTTCATAAAAAACACTCATTTCCTATGGTGAAATTAGAACCCCACTGCTGTAATAGTACCTGGGAATTCTCTCTTTTCTATCCAGAGGCTCTGGTGAGGTGTGATTTACATCCCAGGGCTTGTCTCAAGGCTGGAGATCCCTGTCTGCATGGATTCTTCCAGGAGAGGAGCCCTGGCAGCCTCAAAGCTGGTGGGACAAAACTAAGTTCTCACCATGGTTTTAGGTACAGTGGCATTTTCTTATATTAGTGCTGAATTCTGTGCAAAAACCCTTCATATCTTCACAGAAAATCAGTGTAAATGGAGGGATGGAGAGGAGCACAATATTCTGACAAACTAAAGGCTGTGAGTAGGTTAGTTAAAGGTAATGTACAGATATTAGAGAGCTGGAGCTGTGCGGGATTAAAGCTATTGTTACAGGAAAATACACAAATTGTAGGAAAGACTTTTATCCACTACCCAGGACAAGAACTCTTCTTTGTAGCTTACACAGTACAAGTCACTCTATCAGTGAAAAGATAATTGATTATACACAACATATTTCAAGCTGATGTTGCACTTTCACTAAATTTCCACTCAAGGAGAAATATTTTTGATTCTTCAGCTACAACAAATTTTCTCAGGAGCTGCTCTCCCTCACTCACTACCTATGAGACAATTGTTGCATGCTGAACTCTCCAAAAGATGAATGCCTCAAATTGATCAGACCTCAAACCCCCTGATATTCATACATGAAATCTCAGTTTACTGAGCCTTTCATCAAAGACAAGGCTGAGCAGGTTTCTTCAGAAACTCTTATTGGAATCCATGGGTATTTCATGGCAGAAACGTTTGATGGGTTTGTCTGACTCAGCTGCAGTTTGTTCAAGACTGGGCTCAAAGGCTTTTTATTTCCAGTCATTGTAGAATATTAATCTGCAAGAATCTGCATTTAATAGACCCATAAGTTAAAAAAAAATCTCCCAGTGTATTAGAGTACAAAAAGTGATCCTACCAAAAAAACTCCAGAACAATACACACAGACAAGCCTTGCACAGAAACATGTGATTCTGCCAAATCCCACAATATTCATAGCTGCTGCTACTTGCCTATTATCCCACCAAATGTGAACTTCCAGTACTACTTGATGATCCAAAATGATAGAGGAATAAAACAGAGTTTTAACAGCATCCTCAAAAGTGCATTTTCACATTTTAGTGAATGTGATCAGTGATAAGTGAAGGTGATTTAAACCTTCAACCTGGACAACCATGACAGAATTACCTTTATTCTATGATACTAAGAGAATATATTAACACAATATATTAACAACGAACTCAAATACAAAACTTCTTAGTAAAATCCACTGTTCCTTTTCTGTGGCTGTACATATAAATGAGCAGGGTCAGTATTAGAGCCTTGGGTCCCCAAAACCCCTTTCTCCATACTGGGGGAATTTGCTTCCCCCTACAAAGGGCTCAGTCTCTGTCCCTATTCCCTCCAAAAAGAGTTAACTGCTTGTTCTCCACCCATTGGGACCAACTGGAGCAAATGTTTTTACTTCTCAAGCCTTTTTGTTGGAAAAATGAAATAATCTTCTTTTCAGTTAAGGAGCTGCAGCACACGAATTGCTTCCCCTGTTTCTCCCAAACACAAATTGTAAAAGCATGGAACCAACATCTACTTATATTTTGCTTAAGAGTTTTGCCTGCAACCCACAAAAACTGGCTGTAAAGTCAAAGAGGATTTTGTAGGCTGGAGAAACAAAGTATTTTTTGTCAGACACTTTGTATGTGTGTGTTTCCTTACTCTTCTTTTGCATTAGTTTTGCAAATGATTTCTAGTGGGTTATAAAATGATTTTTTAATGTATTTTTTTAACTTACTTACAGTGGAAGATCTTTAAGACTTATAAGGGAAGGATAAAATACACACATCTATAAAATTCTTTAATAAGGGATGTCAGAGCAAGGATTAAATGAATGTGAGAAGAGAGGGAAGCAGGGCTGTATCTGCAGCACAGCTACCCCCAGGATATTCCAAGCTCAGGCTCTCCTCCAGTCCCCAGCACTGCACACTCTGTAGATGCTAAAACACCAAATTAACCCCTCACCCATCACTCTTTGCCCTTGACATTCTTCAGTACACGTATTCTGACTGACATTCTTCAGTACAACTTTCTGAGTGGCTGTCCTTTAGCAGATAATTTACAAGGTGGTAGAACAGATGCTTCTCTTTCCTTTTCTGTGACATAAGCAAATACTTTCCTATTTAAGACAGAACGCTTACCTGAATATTTTGCTGCATTTAAAACACAGAAGCAGTAAGGACATAATAAATAAAATCCTCATTATAGCATAAACCTTCTTTGAGTGATTTCTGCTCGTTTGAAAAACAGCTAATTGACAATATTACTGTAGCAGCTGTTTTGAACTGATGATTTGCAGAATGCAGATGGGTTATTTGACAACTGGGAAGAAAATTAAAACAGGAAAGGCAGCATCACCAGCCCTGGTAGAGCAGCTACAGGTGTATTTTTTGACACACAGCTAGCACTGAGTGTAGTTGTACTCAGGGAAACCCTAAACATGAGCAAAGACACAAGGCAAAGTAATGGCTCCGTTTAAGAGTGAATAAAAAATGAGGTTAAATGTGCAGCTTACAGGAAGAACACCTTCACTGCAAGTAATTAAGTTCTGGCATGACACTGATTATTGCTTGTGACAACCAGCTTCTATGCCATTTCCTGGGAGTACATATGCAAGAATAAACACTGCTAAGCAAAATATTTAACTGCTTTGTGTTACTGAAGTTCCTGAGCGGGTATTTATTTTCTTTTAAATACATTACTGCCAAAAAATGAAGGAAAGCATTGATCTATCCTGGGTAAAAGTGTGTCTCAGCCATACCCATTGAAGCCTGCCAGGGTAAATAGGTGTAATTTTATTGGGATAAATGGAGCTGAACCAATTTGCAGCTTCACTGAAGCTTCTGAGCTGAGCAAAGAATATATCCCTTGCTTTGTAAAAGGATAGAAAAATTTAGTAAAGAGGAATAATGAAAAATTTAACTGCATCAGGAATTGAAAGGCACAGTAGAATCATTTATTTCCCAAGTATTCTGTGAAGAGCTGGCAGTCTAACACTAAGTACAGAGTTCTTTTTACTTACAAATGCTGCTTGATGCTTCCCTTCAGTTGATTTTGTTTTTAGAAGAGCGAAGCTACAGATTTAAATTCTTTGCAGGAATTCTTTGGCATTTCTGCAAAAACTATCAATGCTCCCAGCTGAAAAGACCATCCTTGTGAAATATCAAGAGATTCCCAAAGTATCTAACTGACTTGCAAAAAATTAATTGCCTTGTTGCCTTGCATTCATATAGAGGGAACCATCAGCTCAACTCTTGTTTTTGTGGCTACTGTAAAACATCCTTCTCTCAGTCATGGGCAGAAGATATGGTTAGTGGTAAAGGCAAAGGGAAAATTACACACAGAGTTAATTATTCACAAACAAATAATGAAACTTGCAGGTAACATCAGAGCTCTCATTTCTCTGCTACAAAAGTAGATCAGTAAAAATCTTGTTTACATTGGAATGGTTATGGAAATAAAACTGATGTGGAATTGGCTTCCTTTACTCTAAATAATGAAAACTGCTTTGTATCTATTCAGGAGCCTTTGATCAAGATATACTCTCCAGTAGTATATTCTGGCTTGTTTCTTCCCTCTCATTGTCTTTTACTGTCGTACTTACTGCAATCAGAATTTTACATTCACAAGGGAGAAGGAAAAAAATCCATTTGAAACAACAATGATCAAGAGCTGTGGCCCTGGGTGTGTCACAGACACAGGGGTGGTGCCCAGGGCAGCCCTGTTGCTGCTGTGGGGTTTGGGGGTGGTGAACACACAGCTCCCCCATTCCAGGAGCCAAATCTGTGCAA
Organism: Cisticola juncidis; assembly: GCA_013400215.1. Taxonomy (NCBI): domain Eukaryota; kingdom Metazoa; phylum Chordata; class Aves; order Passeriformes; family Cisticolidae; genus Cisticola; species Cisticola juncidis. The sequence goes on from VXBR01000779.1 coordinate 6,949,414, forward strand.
CAGGGGCTGCAGCAGAAACACAGGGGAACTGGGAACAAGGACAGTGGGATCTGTGCTGCCCATGCAGCCCCACACCATGGAAAGGCAGCCAGGAAAGCTCAGCAGTGGGTTTTGTGGGCAGGCCATGCAGGAGCCCTGTCACTCTTGGCCAGCCCCTTGTTCCAACACTGCCAGGTTTGTCCAGGAGAACCCTGGGAGCATGGAATGGCACTTTTCACTCCTTGCTAATTTGCAACCTCGGAATTTTCACTGCCAAACATTGCATCCTCATCCAAACACAAAATACCAGGAGCTATTTATGGCAGAATTGAATCTGGACCTGTGTCTCTAGAGTAGGCTCAACTAAATTTTTGGGTGTGATGGGGTTGTCTATTTAAAATTCAAACTCTGGATGTAAGAGGAAGAGCTGCAACTCCTTTTGACCACTGTCAGTGTACCTGAACTGTGTTCCTACCATTAATCCAATTTACAACAGCACAGCAGTGTTTATTGATACAGGAGTTGCTCTGGATCTCTTTGCCATACTGTTACCTTCTCCACAAGCACACAAATTTAAATAAGTCTTTAAAAAGTCTTTAAATGGCCAATGCTGACATTTCTCAGCAGTCCCACTGAAATCAGTACAATTGTGCAGTCCCCTAAAGATGCACAGACTAAAGTTGAACACTCCTACTGCAAGCAGTTCCATTTTCTGATGTCATCCACAGATGGGAAGAGGAAGTTTCATCCTTTCTCAGTTCCTTTTGGGACTAGAAGCATTAAAGAGTTTATGAACATTTCCAACAGCTCCCTAGAGAGCAAATGCTAAACACCAGTGGTATCTTCCTTTCCACTCAGTTACACAATTTAGCTGGAAGAGATTTTGAAGGAACTATTTAAGCACTTAATACCAAAGTTTTAGGGGGCAATTCTGGGAAGCATAGATAGAGCTGTAAGCCTATGCTTCATTTTAATTTAGAAACAGATAGTTAATAAAATAGTAAATTCCTTAACAAAGGAAATAAAATGGCTTTTTAAAATAGAATTTTCTCTACTTACACACATTACAAGAGCCCTTGTAAGAAAAAAAGGTTGGTTTAGGATAATAAAAGGAAAAAAAAAGGTTGGTTTAGGATAATATTCTTATTTAAATCAATTCTTAAAAGGACAAATAAATTCCCTCTTCTTATAAACACAGAATTTAAAGGGCAATGTTGTAGTTATTCAAGCTGCTTCAGTGAGGCATGTTATGCTGATTACAAAGAGTGTAATAATTTCTTTTAAAAAATTTGTAATTCTAATCAGCATTGGCTTTCTCTCAAGCTGTCAATGTCCATCCTATTATTCTCCTTGATAATGAAATTATTTAAACATCAATCAAGCATGAATGTTCTATTTTTGCTGGGAGAACAGCACATTAACATGGAGAGAGTGGTTAAACCCCTCGTAGTGCTTAATAAATGAATCTCATCAACCAAAATTATCTACCTAAATACCTGCATACAGATGTTCATGATTAGCAGTTGAGAGAGATCTGTATGGCCATCTTTAGGAAACCTAAAGGTTTCTGATTAGTCATTAAGGTAGAGAAGACCTAGAAATGGCAGATAAATCCTTGAAGCAACTCTTCCAAGAGCTCTGATGCTACAGATGGATCCAAGTGAGACAAAACACCTGCTAAAAAAGACCACCAAGACCAAACCTCACAGCTCTTTGGGGCTGGATTGTACATCTCATTGCCTCCTCAAGGCTAACTGAAAGCAGAGGAAAGGTATCAGCATCTTCCATCATTTGTATAAAGTATCCTGAACAAGCATATCTGAGGTGGCCTCTCTCCCATCTCCCAGGGGGCACACCCAGGGCTCAGGGTCCCCCTGCACTGGGGCACCAAGAACCTCCCCAGAGCAGGAGGGGACAGGGACAAACCCTGCTGCCTCTCTGTCCTGCCCTGGAGTGTGATGGTGAGCTGGAACCTGTCCCTGAAACCACAGAGAGCAGAGCAAGGAGGTTTATCAGATCCTGTACAATGTGCACACACCCTTTTGCAGCTGGGTGAAGAGGACTCCCAATGGAAACACAGAAAACAGGAGGAGAGGCAGGAATTCTGGCTCCCTCTGCCCAGGAGCTGAGCTAGCCTGAGCAGAGTTGTGGAAATGCAGCCTGAAGAAAAGCCCTGCACAGTCAGGGCTTGGATCCTTTGCTAATATCATTTTCAAGCACTTTTGGCTCTGTGTAAATGGGATACACACAGCTCTCATTTAGTCTTTATGTATGCACTGAATACACTACTTCAGTTACCACCCACGTTATTTTCAGCTAATTCAATACCTTACAAACAATCTTTCCTCTTTTAATATATTCTAAAGGACATTTAAGTGTCTTAGAAATACAAATCAAATCTCTTCGGAGTGCAATAAAAGCACAATAAAGCAGGTCTAACATGTAATCAAACATAATAACCACATATTTAAAGGTGGAAAAGGAACTCCTATAATACTTGCAAAACTCAGCCAGTGACCAACATTTCAGAACAAGGAAAAAAACTGCAGTTTGAACTCATCCAAGCTATCCAGATTATACTTCCAAGTTCCCAGTTCTCTTTTTGTAAAATACACAAATATGAAAAGCAATGAGACAGAAACCTTACAATTGCAAGGAACCACTGATTCCTCTCAGCCAGCCATAGCCACCTGTACTCACGAGTTTATTCATCATCATTTAGAAACACAGACATTTATTGAGTAGATGGGATGTGCTTGTCTAAGAAACACCTAATTCTTAAAATAGATAAAAGGAAAACATAGGTCTGTAAACCACTCAAATATTCATAGATAGATTTAACTTAACTTTTTTATCACACACTTCTCATAAAAAAATAATTCAATAGAGAATGAAAACACATTTTTCCCAGAAATATAGCCTAAAATTTATGTCTACTTGATTTGGATGTTAAAACACCATATTGTACTGGTAGAAATTCCTAATAAACTGATTAAAGTACTTTCACTTAGGTAGCATGTACTAATGGTAGAAGTAAGGTGACAAATTCTGCTGCTGAGTGAATACAGTGACATTTTTGTGGTGGCTTTGCATAACATAAAAGGACATTCTACACAAGGCATTCTCCTCTGGATTTCTACAAATATTCAGAGACAGCTAGGATACACACATTAAATTGGGGCCTTTTAAAGAAAATCACTACCTTTGGTGTGCAAATGACAGGAAGGATGGAAAATGACAGAATTTAAAGAGTAAAAAGATAACTCTCATTTCTAAATTTAACTGTAAGAGGTAAAAGGTAGACACTATGCACTACATAAATTCCTCATGTGTTTGTATAAATAGGAACAGAATTCCAAGGGGGCAACCTGCTGCAAGGACAGGTACTCAGAAGAACCAGCTGGGGATTCCAGGGGAGATGAGAACTGAAAAGATTTTTGGGCCCTAATCCAGATATACCTGAGCCTAAACTTCCCTTTTTTTAAATATTTGCCTAACCTGACCAGTAAAACAAAACAAAACAAAAAAAAAAAAGCCACCAACATTTCCAATCATTTCATCAGAAAGTGCAGTAATTGTTCTAAAATAGAAGAATACTTGCAGAGGTTTTAGACATCTTTGCCAGGAATAGGTTCCCTGTGGTTCTCTTTTTTATCCCTGGTGTTTCCATAAGGAGTTCTGATTTTCATTCCAACCATATGGGATTAAGGAAAATGGGGTTTAACCAGGTGTTACAACTTCTATAGCAAAACCGATTGAGCAGTAAGTACTTAATATTTGAATGAGATGTGGAAATATTACACCTATAGAACAAAATGGACTTAACTTACCTACTGGACCACTTCTTAGAGAGCACATCTAATTCTTTGTCTGTCCCCTCTTAGGGTAACTTCAGGAGTGGCTGTTGCAGGAATGGGAGAATCAGGCCATGACTTGACTCCAGAGCTGGTGGTTGCTTGGAAAGGCACTGTTCTGGAAAGCAGTAAGTTCATGGAAAACCCTTTAAGAAAATATAAAATGCAATCAAAATAAATATTTATGCATGGGAAAAGATTTTTTCTTTCTTTATTGTGACTTTTTGACTGCTGCACACTGACATTCCTACATTTACCATGTATAACGGCTGTGAACAAAAGAAGACCCTTTGATAAAATCAAAATAGTTTTGCTCACAACTGGTACAGTTATTCCTCCAAATCTCATTCTTCTTCCATGTGACCATACGTTATAAACTTCCCTCTTGTCAAAACACCATGGGAAACCCCTGAACAAACTGACAAATGCCATTTATTCTTTCTCTCCAGTTCTCTTAGGCTGATGTCCAGGGTTAGGTATGCTCCTGAGGAGACTCCAACTTTTAGTCCATTTGATAAGCAGGTGAAAGGCTTGGCATGTCTCTGGAGTGAAGGAAATGTAACTGGGAACTTCCCACCATCTTTCTGAGCAACACAGGGTTCCTTATGCTGGGTGACAGGTCAGAACTTCTTCCTGATGCCTCAAGATTTCATGAACAGGTCACTGAGCAGCACCAAGAAATGGCCACTGGCACCAAAGGGTTCCTGCCACACTGAAGTGATTCAGGCAGAGCTCCAAAATTCACTGCTACCAACCAAAGACCCCACAAACTAATTATGGGTTCCAGTTTAGAAACACAGCAATGACTCCTCCATTTTTTTATCTATATGGTATTGTGAGAAACATCACAGTGCAGCAATTACCATTGCACCCATACACATTTCTGGTGTCAGGAAAGGTCACCCTCAGTAGGGCAGCAGAGATAAAATAGAACGAGGGGAGAAGCTGTCCTCATGGAGGGTGCCCACAACTCTTCCTAACTCCCCCACAGCACAAAGGAAGGACACAAAAAACACCTTAGTGTGCTCCTAGGACAGAGGAGATCAAAAACATTGCCAGGAGTGCTCAGGGGGAAGAGCTGCCATTGGAGGGAACTGGGAACTTTAGCTCATCTTTCACCTAAACAGGCATCACCAAAGCTGCATTTCTGCTAACTCCAGAAGGCTGGGGGAAGATACACAGTTCACAACTTTGTTTTGAAGTTGTATTTCAGGTTCATAGCATTCCACTACTCCAAAACACAGACAAAAACAGAAAAAAGCAAAGTTCAGTTCCCTAAAATAAATGGGTCAATAAACCAAAATCACTGTCCATCCACATACAGCACATGGATTTTAGTTGCTTCAACTAAAACAGCAAGGCAATAAAATCAGGCTGTTCCATGGTATGCTACTGAAGCCAATTGAATTATTATCAGAAAATCTCCCTTTCAAATCACGTTAATAAAGGATTGTTGTAGCATCAGTTTTGCATAATATTTTATGTATGAGCTTATAAAGTACAACAATAAAATTCTTAATCAGATTAGACATTTCTGGTGTTTGAAGGGAAATACTGCCATGAAAACATATCCCAGTGTTCAGTCAGCAACCCAGCCCTGAAACCAGTGCCATCCTCACTGTGTCAACTCATCAATAGTTACAGTGCTGGTGGGAATAAAACATTTCCAGTACTGCTAATATCACCACTTCAATAGCTCATTTGGAGCAAAAAGCCTTATTGTTTTATCACTGCTTGAATAAGCTCTTCACATCTGAGAATTTATTACTTTAATTACAAAGAGTCTTCCATGTTATTTCAGGAGTATTGAAAAACTATTTCTCTACAAAGGTGCAGAGATGCTTTAATATTTATGGGTATATGACAAAAAAGTTAAGAATTTTTGATGGTATAAGTTTGAAAAACACAGATTATCACTCATTTTTCAGTTTCTTGCAATTCAACTGCTGTCACTGGCCCGATTTCAGAAAGTCCCTCAAACAAGGAGTCCAATTTAAACATTGCCTTCTGGAAACTAAAAGAAGGTAATTATTTAAGGGAATGAGAGTGCTTACAGGGCCTCCTTTTTAGATAGTAAAGAGGCATGCTGTTTCCATGTTTTCAGGCAAAAAGACATCAGTGAATGCAATACTTTTGCAAAGATGTATCTGACATAATGGAAAAGGTGAAGGAATAAACCCTGCACTCACCAAAACAAAACCCAAACTGCCACCCACACTAAATACACTATTAAAAACAAAAGAGGAGGGGAAAGCAAGAGAACTAGAGGTGTCAAGCAAAAAAAAAAAGGCAGCAAGAACACACAATCACTACTCTGTTTCAAGGGTCTTGTTTCACATCACTGATTATCCATATTCCCATTAATCCATAAATTAACAGCAAGATAAGACTGGCAGAGAGAATTTCAAGAGCAACAACCAATAGGATTCACTGAAGTATTTGTCAAAAGCCACTAAAAAGAGGGGCAACATCAGTAAAATATCAATATACTTTTTAAAGGGAAGAAAACAGAAATCAATCTGGAGCCTTGGAAACACCTGGGAAATGCAAGAAGTTTGTCCCCATTGCTGTCTGGAAAGAGAAGCTCTTGAGCTGCAGATGCTCAAGCCCTACCTCACAGCAGAGTGGGGAATTTGCCTTAAACCCTCAGGAAGGATGTGAAGAACTTTTTAACTCTGTGCCTCTGAGTTCCATCTGATTTCCAGGCCATACCATACACGATTAAAAACATCTAAGGGAGTGAGTTTAAAAGAGAAAAATAGCAGTTTGGGAATACTGAGAATGACATACCCTAAGGAAGTAATTAAACCTCAAAATTATTTAACATACCTTGAGTCATTTCCTCCATTGTTGGGTTCCTGGTGGAATAACTCAATCAAGTCTAGTTCCTCACAGTGTTTCACAGACTGGCATCTTCCCACACAGAGAGCACTGTTCCAAATTGTTTTGCTCACAAAAGTTAGCAAGAGATTTCACATTCATTTGCATGTGTCTGGAACTTCTTGCATGACTGATGGCACACTGAAGAGTTTTATCCTTGCTAAGAAGTTGCTCTCTGTAATATTGTGCAGATACCACTGGCAGGGATTTTTTGCTCATTCTTGAGTTTGACGGTGAACACTGCTCCCCAAGGGTAACCAAAGATGGGCCTGGGGTCAATGGAAAGCAGATGAAAACAATTCAATAACTGGATACTTCATTAAGTTCCTTCCCTCTTGAAGATAAAGTATTCTGTCATAACAGATCCAAAGAGCTGAACAACCGGCCACTTGTAAAATAATATCCAACCAGATTTCCTTTTCAAACAAAAGCTGAATTTCAGAACAGGTTTTGAGTCACAACATTCTGTAAAATCAGCTCAACCCAGTGTTCCTGGCCTGCTCATTCAAGTGATGATAATGAAGTCCAGCAGTTTATGTGGTGTCTCCATACTAAACTCAGAACCTGACACAAATAGATAAAAGCTGATATGAAGCTGATAAACTTTTTCCTGAGGACCCTAAGTTTCCAAAATCCATTAAGACTTTTAAAACCCCGAGATGTGTCCCAGCCTAATTATCTAAAGGAATGAGTCATTTGACAAAGCATCTCTCTGATTCATAAGCCACTTGCATAATTTAAAAGCTGCTACTGCTTATCCAGCCCACACCACTACTGGTGAAACTAATATGTGTAATGGTTGTGTTGGCATACTCCAGAGTAATACATGAGAGGATTATTTTCTCCTGTCTTTATATCATAATTCATGAAGATATCTGTACAGATACAGAGAGAGATCAAAACTGTCTCACCATATGGTGCTTTTAGCTTAAAGTACCTCAGCAGTTCCTTATCAAGTTAAAAATGAAGAAAAAATTCAAATCACTTGGTAATATTAGAATACTGGGACATATATAATCAGTTTTTTCCTTCTAGGATACCCCCAAAGAATTAACAAGCAAGAGATGTTTATTTTGGTAAACCAAGATCTCAAAAATTCGTTTCTCTTTTCAAGTTTAAAAATGTACTAAACAGAGGGTTACCTTCTACTACTTATTCCTTATCAAAATTATCAGGAATAAGATTCTCAATGACTACTCATTATCTGGACTCATAGTACAAGACAATCTTAGATAGTATTAATTGGTTTGCAAGAAAAAAAAATGGTAAAAATAACAAACTAATTTTTAAAAGAGGAAGCTTTAAAATAAGATTAAAAAATAACAAAACCAGTGACTAAACCCCCAGAATTCTAACACAGGGATATAATACTCTAATGCTACATAAATGTATTGGCTCTATCACTAGATCACCAACTAAATTGTAAATGTTTACTCTGCTATTACCACAAAGTATTTTTCCCTCAGGTTTGAGCTTAGTGGGATAATCAATGCCCAGAGCAGCATTTGGGCTTTCCAAGCTGTGGCAGTCCCAGTCTCCTGTGGCTCTCTCTATCCCCACAGTGGAACAGAACTCTCTGAAGCCAAGTTCTCCTAAGCCCACATCCTCCAGAGTGTAATTCAGAGTATCCCTGTCCCTTCACTGCCTGTCTCAGTGGCCTGGGAGACCACAACCTCTCAGATACCAACTGGATGTTTAATATAGACACAGGAACTGTTTTCTTGCAGCCCCAGTACGCTCCAAAAAGCTCCTAGGGGAGAACCTGGGCAAGAAGCAAGGAGGACTTCATCTCCAGTACCTTCTTGAAGTTACTGCTCCCAGGAACAAGATAAAATGGAACTGCAAGTGTCCAGTGAAAGGAAACTGTGGGAAATTGTTTTGGGTTAGCACAGTTCAGAAAGCATCTTGGACTCAAAACTATGATTTTGCTTTCCATAGGTAAACCCTTTCCTATGTGCTTTATACTTAAGCCCATTAAATCTTTATAATTTTTTACAAATATTAACATTTAGCGATTTAAGAGCCCTAATATCCCCCATCACTGGAAAAGAATATCTTTGTAATAAAAATCTGAGTGTATTCTGGCTATAATCTTCTCCTTTGTTACACCACTTTTCTGTTTGCTTCACTTCTTCCTTTTCTACATTGTCAAATTAATAAAGTTGAAGTGAATCATGGATTTGGAAAAGCCACCAATGACTTCTAAAATTTCCCAGGACCTGCCTTACTTTACAAGAGTCAGCACATTTTAATTTCAAGAGAATCCAACAGGCAAAAATTCATCTTCCTACACAAAGTACAGCGTCCTTTATCCCAGATTAAACCCCAAATGATGCGACTTGCACATCAGCGATCTCTCATTTATCCATTGTGTGATTTTCCTCTCATAACACAAACACTTCCAGCAGGTGTCTGTGCTTCTGACACCTTCCTGTTCTCCCAGTCTTCCCCAGTTGTTTTCCATCCAGCAGCCCCACAGCCCAGGGAGCCCAGCAGCTGGGAAAAGCGGGAATTCCGTGTGCACACCGAGCTCATCCCGCAGCGCCTGGGGGAGGCTTTGGCACACAAACACAACTCCAATCGTGTTTGAATAGAGAGCAGACAAGGGTATTCCAAGTCAGGGGAGAGATTTGTGGAGAAAAAGACCTTTTCTCATCTGGTGTCACCTCTCAGCAGTTTACTCAGAGAGTGCTGATCTGTTTGGATTCTGATCTGCCACCAGTTCATATCAGAGGAAAATCTGCAAATGCGGAGCTGCTGGGTAAACAGCTCCAGCTCAGGCAGAACACACAGCCCTCTGAACAAACACAGCTACAGACACAGGGAGGGCTTTAGTTTGGTCTGTCTGGCCTTCTGAAGGGATTGCAGAGAAATGGAATTGCCTTTTCAAACAGATCAGAGCATTGTAGCTCAAAGGGGGTCTGAAGGTATTCCCCATTTTAAAAGTCAGCAAGTTTTAGCTGAAAACTCCTTGAGTCCTCAGGCAGGGATTAGACAAATGGTAGCTGGAGAAATATTGTCTTACAGCTCCCACACATCAGAGACCATCACCATAGCCCCAAAAAGGACTTCTGACTAAGGCTCTGCCCAAATTCCCTGTCCATACCTTCAACACAAAATGAATTTTGGAATGATGGTCCTTGATGAAGGAATGGATAAATGAAAGGAAGATAACTATGGCTCAGCATTTCACACTTTTGCATGGAAGAAGATCTAATCACAATCAAAGAACAAATAGTGTGGAAAGAATTATTTTCTGTTCCTGAAACCCAGTTTAGGTAGGCTAAACTTGTAAGTGTCAATAGCATGCTGTATCATACATAATAAAACTTCTAAAATAAAAGGATTTATCCAATTTCTGACAGTCTGAAAAGTGACAAAAAACCCACTTTAAAATAATTGTTCTTGCTTCTTAAAATGTAAAATCACATGAGATATTAAGTCCTGCATATAAGTCACAAATCAGATGAAACTCCAGGTGTATATATATTTGATTGATATAAACTTCAAAATTTTAAGTACCATTACTCCTTTCTTTATTCAAGACAAGTGAGCTCCAGTTTTTTCCCTATGCAAAATGAATTCACATGGTACATGTGAAATATTTCAAATCCCTTTATTCTTACTAATATACAAAACAATTCCATTAATGAACTCTCCATGGGCAATGTAGCTATTAAACTGTAAAAATTAGCCTGGTAATATTAATGAAACTTCAGGAAAGTCTCGGAAGACATCTCCCAAATACATTTCCCCATTAAAAAATGGCAGCTTCTAAAAAGCATTTTCCAGACAGAAGGATTCTTTCTCTCCCTGTGCAGGTATATGTTATCAAGGTGAAGGTGTGGGGTTCTACAGCTCATTTTCAGACAATGGTTTGGGTTGGAAGGGACCTTAAAGCTCATCTAGCTCCAAACCCCCTGCCATGGACAGGGACACCTTCCACTGTCCCAGGCTGCTCCAAACCCCATCCAGCCCAGCCTGGGACACTGCCAGGGATCCAGGGGCAGCCACAGCTTCTCTGGGTGCCCTCTGCCAGGGCCTCACCAAACTCATAGGGAAGAATTTATTTACAATATCTGCTCTGAAACTCCCTTCTGTCAATGGAAAACCATTCCCTTTGTCCTTCCACTCCAAGCCCTTGTCAAAAATCCCTTTCCAGTTCCCATGGAGCTCATTTCAGTACTGGAAGGTGTTTCACTTTTTTTCTCCAGGCTGAACAACCCCAACTCTCCCAGCCTGTCTTTTTTTGGGGGAGGTTTCCATACAGTACAAACTGTTTTTCCAGGCTCTCCATACAAAGCAGAAATGAAAGGTTTCCTGTCTCTTAGAACAGGGGAGAGGTGCAATCAGGCTAAACAGAGGAGTTAGGAGAGGTGAAAGAGTCACCAAAGCTCTCCCATGTTCACCTCAGGGTAGCTGTGGAAAGGACAAATCTTTGAACTGGTGTGGATGTGGACTGTGCTGGATTTGTCTAACAAACCTTAAAGGCAAAGCTTTGCTGAAATTCTGCTTAGCATGTCAAGTACTGCCTCATCTGAAACTTTCATACTATTTTCTTTAAAGGAATCCTTTACATTTCAATTTCTACTTGAACGAGAGTCATCCAGTCTTGAAAAGGCAAAGCAGTTTCTGCCAGGTGACAAGAACATCAACGAGTTTAAAAATCAAAGAGAAAACTTTTATTGCCTGCCTTTCTCTCTTTGGAAGTTATGAATATGCTGAGGAGCAGCACATGAAAGAGAAGCAAATTAAAAATATGCTAATATATTGTATTTCTTTTATGATATGGCAGGAAGTGCGCAGCTTGGATAAATCAAACTACACAACATAATTAAAACCCGAATGCAACATTCAAATGATGACTAATAAAAATGATAAAGAGTTCATAAATAGTAAGTATTAAACACAGCAATTAGTACATCAGAAACTGGAAGGGAGCTGAGTATCTTAAAGTAAATGTCTGTTCCCCTTCTTAAGTGAGAAAACACTCAAACTAATCAACATAAGCTTATATATGTTGGAAAATAGCTTCTGTTCCTTTAATTGTTAATCAAATAGTTCAACTTAAAAGCTTGAGCAAGTTATTAATAATCTACCATAACCAAGCTAACCATTTTTTTTGGTTGGTAAGCTGATGTCAGGAGCTACATTTAAGGTGTGTTTTGATTGCTTCTGTATCCAGCCCCTCATACATCTCGTACTGTGTTCAGCAAAGGTGATTTCAGGAGGATCCCCCAAAGTCACAAAGCAGTTTGGGGTTTTCTGGTTTATCCTCATGAAGGGCTTCCAAATAAGGTCAGAGATTATGGTTCAGGTTTTATTAGCAACACAATCAAGCAACTCCCAGGGTAAAGGGCAGTATTCTCAAAGAAAATGAGGACTTTGGTTAATATTCTTAGAATACTGACAAATTCTTTTTATATGCTATTATTAAAGTGCAAAAACAAATTATTATCAAATTCATTATTTTCAGTATTTATTCTACAGTTATTTTATAGAACTTGCAGAACATCAAAACAGAAGTGAAAGCAAGAATCTGTAAAGCACTACAGCATTTTGATATACATTAGAAGCCAAAATAAACAAAAAAAAAATTCTGAAGGACAAAAAAGAACCTGAAACAATAATTAGAAACCCCAAAATCTGAGTATGTACAGAACATCCCAGAAAGAAGCTGAACTGAAAAAAGAGCCCCAAAACTGTCTAAAGAGAAGCATGGTTTCCATCAATTAAAACAAAACTCAGCTGAAGTTGTAAAACCTCTGATCTTTCTACACTGTTATAAGTGCAGCTCACCCCCAATCTCATGAGCTGTACTCATGCATAAGGCACACATGCAGAGATGCTGTGGAATTGTTTCTGGAAAGCCAACAGCTCTGCATCCAGGGCTGGAAGTGTTTCTGGAAAGCCAACAGCTCTGCATCCAGGGCTGGAAGTGTTTCTGGAAAGCCAGCAGCTCTGCATCCAGGGCTGCAGTCCCACCAGGGTGATATCCAGCACTCACTCAGGCTCTGCTCACCTGGGCCCCCAGCACCATTTTCTTACCACAGCCAAGACATTCAAAAATCAAGCGCTGAAAAATCCCATACAGGGGACCCCAGGAATCAACAGAGAACGTATGACATTAGGAGTGAACCCAAATTAATCCTGATCAAGTCTACTTAAAACAGACAATTTGAGGCCCTTGATATGAGCAGGCTTCTAGTTTATATAGTCAATGCCTCTTTTTCTGGGACAATTCTTGTACTTATTTGACGAATGAGCACAAAGAGCCAAATGTCCTGTTGAGCAATGAGTCTGTGGTAAAGCACAAGTATTATCAGTCTCCTAAGTACTCTTCCTGGTTTAAATCTCTCTGACAATCCCTTCAGAGGCAGGATAAACACTCACCTAAATTCATTTACCTCTGCTAAAAACATTCTTCTTTATTCTCCTGGGCTAAAACCTGTGAGATGATCATAAATACATGAGGTCTTTTAACTACTGGGTTTTTTTTTTTCCATGGATATATCAGCGTTATCTGAAAAGCAGGAGAGATAATGAAAATCCTGGCAAAGTACACAGCTAAATTGGATTATTGTCATGGACTAGTGCAGTAAGAAATTATGTAATCAAACCCCCAAATGTCTCCTTGATACTGCATTGACACTGTTTCAAGACAAAGGGCTCTTGCACTTAAACTCCAGTTTTAAAAGCTGTCAAGGACACTGAGCCATACAATTGTTTCCAAAAAGGAACTGTACAGCTATGTTCATCATTAACACTAAAATCTCGACCTCTCTCAGGAATATCAAGAAGGTGCTCATTCTGCTGATGACTAATGGGCTGACAGTCATCAGCAGAAATTGCTCGTTAAAAAAAGTCCACTGCTCGAGCTGCCCCACAGAAATAAAACTGAAGGTAAAACAGCTTTACAAAGGGAACACCTGACAGTTTGGTCACAACAGCAGGACAATCTGTCTTCCCATGTTTCCATTAAAACAGATCCCCTTTTTGTTTCTCTCAGCAGCTTGCTGGGGCAGATGTTCTTGCTCCAACCCAAGACGAAGTTCTGTCTCCTGACCTCACCCTGACCAGAGCAGCTGGGCAGCCATAAGGCACAGGAGCCTCAACTGGTACCAATTAATTGCCACATGTGTTCAAGTTAATACAAAACACTCAGCTACTGCTTCATCAGAAATTAAATTCCCCTTGAAATATCACCTGCCAACAAAAGGAAAACCTTCACAACTCTCCACGGCCTCATTACTGTACATCAAAATATTCTGGGTTTGGAAGAATTAAACACACAAATGAAAAGGCATTATTAAACAAAGTTCCTTTCAATATAAAAACTGAACAATTCCTTTCTATTGTAGTAATATGAAGTATTATATGAAGTAGAAGTCATTCAAACTTTTTTGGTTGGGATAAACCAGTAAAAAGCAGGAACATGAGAGCTGGCATTCATGTTATCTGCCTGCCAGTCCTCTGGTTTCCATTGCTCCTTGAACACACGTGTCTGACCACAAAGAAATGCTTCAGCCCTGAACTCTTCTTTAGGTGCCTGAAAACAAGAGCAAACATCCTGGAATGCCAAACACCCAGTGCCATCTTATTAACATTAATGTCTGAGTCTGCATCCAGAACATGCAGACAATTACAGCTTCCAGTCTGGGGAAAACAGCAAGGGTCATCCCTGCTCAGCCTGAGGGCATCTCATCTTGAGCAATGTGAGGCAAGGTAAACCCCCCCGAGTAACACATGGCAGGCAGGAAATTAAACTGAATTTCGCACAGGTTACACCTTAGGCATTGGACCAAATTCACTATGAAAAAAAGTAATTATGAATGGAAATTCATAGCATTAAAATTCTCTTTGTAATCATCACTGAGGGAAGGAAAAGTGAGGGAACAAACACCTCGCACAAAAGGATTTTCTAAACACTAATTTATTGAGGATCACTTTAAAATAACACTGAGTGCTCTGGGTGCATGTGCCTCATGGAGATCTCACAGAATCCTGCGTGACATTTACCTATTTCTGTTCTTTAAAGATAATGTAATTAAATCAGGTATTGACTGCCTGCCCACCATGGTTGATTCATTTCTAATTAACGCTGCTGCAACAATGAAGAACACACAGAAAAAAAAAAAAAAGAAAAAAATTAAAACGCAACAAGTTAGCTTAAAAGAGCAAGGTCAGGGCCTTAACATTGATAATGAGATTTCCTCCCACTTCTGAACTTTAAAAAGTTACTTCTGTGAAAGTTTATATTACTAGAGCAGTCCCTGTTAATCTGCTGCTCATGGACATTCACACAATCAACAAAGGAACACTGTAAAAATCTGTCAAGTTTGAAATGGTGTTATTTACATTAAAAACACAAAGAAAACCCTGAACACTAATTTTGTCAGTTGAAACAACTTTCTTCTGCAGTCTCTGTGTGCAACTTCTTCTTTAGATTCCTGAGAATAAGAAGCACATTGCAAATCTTGGCTAAATATTGCTTTCAATTGTTTCAGAGCGTGGTGCTGGCAACACCAAGGTCATGGATTTGATCTCTGTTTGGGGTTTTCACTAAACAGCTGGACCTGATGGTCCTTGTGGGTCCCTTCCAGCTCAGAATATTCTGAGATTCTCTGAAAATGTCTAACATTGAAACAATCACACAAAAATCTGTCATTTGGGTTTATTAAAATTATATACGTCAATTCTGCTTGAATTTAAAATAGCTTATAAAAATTAAAATAATCCCATTAATTTTAGACATGAGAGGCAAGCCCTAAATTTATAAACTACAAAATATTTCAGTTCTACCTGAGAGAACAGAAGATTAGGATACTGGATTTTCTTCTAAAGCACTATTTTTATTTGTTCTGCCCACTAGTGAAAGATATATTCACCTGAAAAGTAATGATGAGAAGACAAGGATAAAATGCACTATGAAGATGGCAGGTTACAAATCACACAACCTATTTTTGTGGAAAATCAAGTGAGAAATTGCAAAGTTTCAAGAGGAAATTAATTCAGAAAGAAGTTTTCATTATCAACATGTTTAGTCCAAGATTTGTCACAAAATGGGGGCAAGTCCACAATGTCCCTTTAAGAGAAAAAAAATACTGAAGAATCAATTAGCTTTCAGACATTCTGCTGAGATTTAGAAAGTGTGGAGTCCCCTAGATCCAGTCCAAAAGATCTTCAGATTCATAACAGACAAGTCAGTGAAACTCGTCCAATTCGTAAAATGTGAGCAAAGTTACTTGTGATTAACAGTACGAGAAAAGACTTCTTTTAGAAAAATTCCCAGTACTTTCAAACCAAAGTATTTGTTTAAAGAATAATTCTCCTTTCAATTCTTGTGACCATTGGTATCTGCTATTCTAACAAAAACCTCCCAAAATGACAACACCAGATCCTCTCAATTTGCTCACAACACAATCAGAATTCCAGTAAGACCAGCAAAAATGCCAAGTGATAAGATAAACTTCTCTCCTTCAGATCACACTATACATTTCTTGGAGATTATCTGTTCTTTTTCTACAACTGACTGTCGTCTTGAGTTGGTTTCCTTGTTTTTACACAAATAATCTGTTGCTTGAGAACAAATATCTGAGTCACACTGTGTTTACATTCCAGATATACATGCATTAAAGCCCACAGGAGAAGTTTGATGTAAGCTCTCTGCCATCCTTCACTTCTGGCTGCACAAACCTTCATCTTAAACCTTCAGAATGTGGCAGGGATTTCCAAGGCATCTCTCTCACCCCCCTGTTCTGGAATTGTGAGCTTTCCTGGAGAATGCAGCCTAACAGGCAATATATTTTAATGGGCCTTTGGAGACCCCATGGCATTGCTAAAATAACCCAACTCAACAGGCAGGGGAGGGCTGTGTGAGCTGCATAATGTGGCTCCAGAACAAATGAAGAGCCTTCCTCAATGAAGGACTGTCAAGTTAACAGAGGCCAGCAAAAAATCTTATTAGGAGACAGATTTCTTCATACAGGTACTTGATTTCACAGCAGTTGGTCTCAGAGGTGCTGAGTGTAAAACTACACTTGAAATAATATAATCCCTAAAGATCCATACTGAACTGCAGGCAGAATGTCTTGAAAGAATGGAAATTGCAGCTCTGTTAAATTTGTTTCTCATATACAGAGCAGCATTCTTTGGAGCTTAAATCTCTATTATCTTGTCAGGATGTGTGATGAGAGGAGGTATTTGTTAAGCCAGTGACATTATAAAACTGCAGCTCAGATTTATACTTTCAACTAACCACCAGTTAGACAAAAAAAAAGGACAAAAATAAAAGGACTGCCCTTTCCTCACTTTGTTCTTAAACTTCCATACTAGGCTTTGCAACTTATAGATCTCAGTCTTCCAACATTTCAGTCTAAGGACAATATAATTTTTTTCAATAGTGTAATAACACTTCCAAAAAGTGGCTCCAAGGCCACAGTTTAGTGCAGGCTTTGGTAGGAAAACGAGATATTGTTTCAGTAAAACTGAAGCTACTTCAAAACACATTTCTCAGTAGACTGGTAAGTCAATGCTATTTTACAGAAATAATTTGATTTCATTAACAATGTGTGGCTTCCTCGGTTGCAGAACCTCTTAGGAGCTCAGCAAGGCTGAACATTGCTGCAATATAAGAACAGATACAGGGAGGCTGGACACAGCCCCTTAGAGTTACACAGACTTTGGCTGTAAAACAGCACAAGCTCAAGCAGTGCAGAAAACGCAGCCCTGTTTTAGTTAATAGCATGGCAGGTCTGCAGAAAGTGTAAGACTGGGGATCAGGAGTTTCTGCTTCTGCTCCTGTCTCTGTCTGTCCAGGTAATTTGAACTCTGAGGTTCTGATATCCCTTAGGGGAAAAAAACCCTCATTTTAGGTACTTGTGGAAAGCAGTTTAAAATTAGCAGATTGGAAGCATTACTATGAAATCTAGACATTCTTCCCTTTGAAAAGATATTTATATGATTTTTGAAAACTTGCTGCAGAGAGAAGCCTTTCAGTTGTGCTGCTGCATTTGTTTTCTCCAGCATACACACTTATGAAAAACAAGAAATTTTTATTCATCTTGAAGTGGTTATTTGCCATGTCAGCTTCACAGTCATTGTAATATCAAAAAATAGCCTAACTTATATATTAGATTTGTGTCTATTAACACAAAGCAGAAGGCACAAGTTTTAAGTGGTTCTGACCCATTCTGTGACCATCACTTGATAACTGTATTAGTCTGTAAAAAATGGAAATAAAGATGAGATCCTCTAGGGAACTTTAGTTTTCTCTACAAATCAGTCAATCCTAGCTGGTTTTTCAGAGACTGCATCAGTAACTAACATTATTGGGAGCACAGTAACACTGACAGGAGCCAATCTGCAAACACATTCTGGTGTCCATGGCAGGGTTCATGGGGAGGAACAGCTTTACCAACAGAAGCCACTTCAGTGATGTCCTTTCCAGCTTTCCACTGTCTATTTTAACCCTCAGAGGTATCACTCAGGAGCACCAGCAGACTGGCATTCCTGTTAACCACATCCAGTCTCAAATCCTCTTTTTCCTTTTCTCTTATGAGAATGATTACACTCAATACATATTCTTCACATAGGAGTGGCAGAATCCCCACTGCCACCCACACTGCCTTGCAGAATCTTTACTTAAAAGATCTCCTACTCTTTGCAAGGTGTATGTGACATTTCCAAATTACACACACTGAGAATTTTTTTTAGATTTTCATTTGTTAGTTCCTCCTCACTCACCCCCTTCCTCCACAGAGTGAGAAATCATCAAGGAGACATATGACGAACCACACAGGAAGCGACTGCCAAAATGTTTCAGTGTGGCTCTAACTGACAGTTCAGAAAGTGGAAAATCCTTTATACATTTCTCATGTAGGAAAACTAGTGCATGCATATTAGAGTGCCCCAGTTTCTTTGCAGAGGAAGCTGTCTTCAACCACCTTTGCTTTTTTCCAGATTAGATGCTGCTTTTCTCACTAACAGAGAATCCGAAATTCAAACAAGATTTTAAAAGGATTTTGTTTAGCAACTGAATATAAGATTACTATGCTCATCTGATACTACAAAATTATGCACTCCTCTTTCACACCAAACTCTGTTTACATACTGCTTCCATAACATAGGGAACATAAACCACGGGCATACAGATGAAATCTAACTCACAACTGATTTGGTTTAATAATCTCCTGATCACCAATTACATTCCTCAATGAAGTTAAATTAGCAGTACCAAAAAGTAATCGAGGCATAAACCATTAACAGATCTTTAAAATCTCAGTCTGTTTTTTCAGTCTGCTCAAAAGCTTTCCAGGCTGGCAGTGAAGAGACAGACACAGAGACAGCATCTACTTTAAAAAAAAAAAAAAAGGCAAGGGAAGCAAAATCATGTAAGAAGGCAAAAACAAAGATAACTGAAATTTAGAATCTTCTGCGTCACAACGAAAGGTAATAACTAAACAGAGAAATGAATATGCAGTTTGCAGTACATGCATTTGAAGTGGTCTCCAACACGATTTTGGTTGGTTTTGCACCTTAGATACAGACAAAGAAAAAGAAAGATACAGAAAAAGAAAGACAATCTGAAGGGGCAGTAAAGGCAGGCTGGTTTGTAAGGGCAGGGGAGGCAGGAGTCACAAGAAAGCAGGAGGGCTGTGTGTGCTCAGCACAAAGGGAGAGCCTGGGGAACCCGGCAGGGCAGGCAGGCAGGGCCAGGGATGGGCACCAGGCTCTGCAGCTGCCCAGGCCATCTGACACATTTGGTGACTGTCTCTTCTCCCAGGCCAGCAGCAACAGGGCAAGAGAACACAGCCTTGAGCTGCACCAGGGGAAGTTTAGGCTGGACATTAGGAAAAAAAAAACCATCTCACAGTGGGTGGGCATTGGAATGGGCTGCCCAGGGAGGTGTGGAATCACCATCCCTGGAAGTGTTTTAAAAAGACTGCATGTGGCACTCAGTGCCATGGTGAAGTTGATAAGGTGGTGGTGGGTTGTAGGTTGGACTTGATGATCTTCAAGGTATTTTCCAACCTAGTTAATTCTGTATTTTTGTGGGTAAAGAGTGAGCTGGAGGCATGAGGTACAAAACAAATCGCCATTTTTATTATCACCTTCAGTGTAAGTCTCCATGAAGTCTCTTCTTTCCTCTACTTCTCCTTTCCTGTTAAATTCCTCTCCTGCCTCATGTTGAGACCCCTTCCCCACCTGTCTACTCACTCCACTACAGTGGAGTATGCTACCACAGGCAATAATAACATTCCTAGCTCCCTGCTGTAAACCTGGAGCTAAGAAGGGTTCATATCCAAAGTACAAGTCCAAAAATAAAGCTACAATCCCACTGTATGTTCAGAAAAGTCCTTCTGAACTTAATTGCTCCAAAATGAACTTGACACATCTGAAAGACTCTAATAGCCAGAGAACAAACTTCATGACTAGTTTTAAAAGAGGTTTCCTGATTATCAGAGTACAAAGGGCAGGTCTGTTGTATCCAAAACTTTTCTCCTCAAGGAATGCACAGTAAATAAAAAGAAACATATAAAACAAGTTTCACTTCTGCCCTGAAGATTTACAGAAAGAAATTCCATCTGCAAGGTTTCCAGAAAACACCAGGCACCAAACTCAGTGAAAGTAAAACCTGTCTTTAACTACAACAGTGATAATAAGATGCTTTAACAAAGATTAATATTAAACATGGTAAAATTCCAGATTCAATTCACATGAAAAGCAAACAAAATTCATTTGCAAAAAATCCACTAAAGTGTGTGGGGGAAGCAAAGAATGAACAGTGTCTAGGTCCTGTCTCTCTTGGAGTATTTAGCTTTTAGCACTTATGCATCTATTCTGAAAGCCAGCAAGCATACAGGAGAACGATGTACTGAAGAAATTCACCAAATCAGATACTTACACATTTGACTGCCTGATGGAAGAGGAAAATGATTAAGAAAAATCTCAAGAGCACAAGGTCACAGATGTGAAGGAGCCATCCTGGGAGTTTCAGAAAAGTAGCTTAGGCACTTAAAAGATCCCTTTAGTACAAGGAGCACAGATTTTAAAAGCAATTTTAACAAAGATGAAACTTTTTGATTATCAAGTAAGAATGTCATGTGGTTGGTATATTGGAATTCAGTTCATATAATTAGAGAAAAGTGAATAAAAAAGACTTTCATTTGAGTTTCTTCTAAAGTTGCTCTCAACTGTTTTGATGTAGATAACCAAAGACACCAATTCAATGAGAAACATATAAAGTGCTCTTTCTGAATGCTCTTTTTATCTTAAGTGTTCTTCTATCATTCCAGGCTAACAAGACAGAAGGAGCTGGGCAAGATCTGGGCTGACTTTGACTGTGCATTTCAAAGCCATCAGCATTTAAGGAGTTTGAGACAAGCTTTGCTTTGACAGCCTCAGCTCCACACTGGTTGGGGATCAGCCCCCTTTCAGCTCCAAAAGTTATCTTCAAGTTTTCTCTACATCATTTAAAAATATATTACTTATGAACAGACCACTGGAAAAACAGCTGTCAAATTTTATCACAGATTGCCACAAATCCAACTTGTCACCTTTCCTAGGGGAAGGCTCTCATTCTTGCTCTGGTATGTGATGAAGTTACCTAGAAGATTTACATGTGTGTTAAAGCAATGTTCAGGAAAGGGAGTGGGGCAGGTGACTTCAGCTGGGCTCTCAGAACCATGGAATCATCTAGGTTGGAAAGGACCTTGAAGATCAACACCAAAGCTAAGTCCCCACTGTGGATAATGAACACAGGGAGAATATCAGGCTAAGGACAAGCAGGGAGCACTGCTGGTGAACACAGCTGGCATTGCCACACTGGCCGAGATGCACGGGGCAGTCCCACAGCACGGCTGTAACAAAACTCATTTATTGATTTACTTTCCATTAAGCAGAAGACACAAGAGCATTCCTTGCAGTTGTTCACCTCTTGATTAGTTTTCAAAACAGGACAGCACTGTTATCAGAGACTGAGGGTCAAAAATTGTGTTTAGTAGAACTAAGCTTGGGGTGCATGGGGTAAAAACTCATATGGTACTTCTAAAATGTCATTTCTTTTAATCTTACCGCACCAAGTGACTGTGCCACCTTGACTGGCCCATGTAGCAGCTATTCTATGTGCAAACACTGGGTCTTCCGTGCCTGTCTCATTCTCACCAACACAATATTCTCTCTAATTGCAACTATGTAGATTAGGAACTTGGCATGTGAGAGTAGCAGCATTAGCCTAAAGCAGGATTTTAGATGGATTATTTTTCTTAAGACCAGCAGTTGTCTAGCAATGCTTTGTTCTGTCTGCTTAGACAATATAATTAAATGCTCTTTGCTCTACATGCAACTAAATATCACAGGCAACACATTCCTATTTGGCCAGAAAAGGAAGCAAAATTTTTCCACTGGAAATTTTCTTTCAATAGCTTTTCTTCATGAATCTTTGTGAATGGATAAGCCTGTCACCATTTCAAGATGTGAGACACAATTTCAGTCTCAATAAAATGCACAAGAATTACCATCATAACTAAAGTGATTTTTGAAAGGTCTCCTGGGTTCATTTTTGGGTTGGGGAGGATTTTCTGGGGTCTCACACCCCCAGTAACCATTTCCAGAGTCCTCAGCTTCTCTGTAACACTCAGACTTCCAGCCATGAGTGGACAATCAGTCACGTGAAAAGCAGGAGGACACAAACCAGAAAAATTACTTTGAGGACTCTGGGACTTTACCCTGATTCTTTCTATAACTTGATAAAGTTTCATGGAATGTGATTCCATAATTTCCTGTTTCCAGACTGAGGCAATAAAAGCTAGGCACTACATAGCAGAATGCAGGTTTTTCAGGTACTGAGCAGCTGCATTTTTATCAGTATCAATAACACTAGCTGTAAATGTTTCCAGCCTAATCTAAATTTTGACAACTCATGATAAAAATACCTACTTCCCTTTTTGCTGCTAGAAAATGAACCACTGAAATGGTACAGTTAATTTTAAAGAATAATATCCTGTGGAAAAATGGAGATTTTTTGAGAGGGCCAGACCTGAATTTCTCAGGCATTTCTGGGGCTTTCCTACCAGCTTCCACAGGGGTGAAGCAAAGCCAGTGGTGCTCAGCACTGAGTCCCACATACAGCAGTTCTAGGAGCTGGATAGGCAAGAGGTTTTTTGGGTTGTTCGGTTGTACAAACCAGGATTACACCAAAACTTTGGTTCAATACTGCTAGCACCAGGAAAAGTCACAAGAACCACACAGATCATCCATAAATGTGGCAGAAAACCCAAAAATCTGAAGAGCCATGTGTGGGTGGTGAGCCCATAGAGGGGGGCTGTGTGTGCTGATGCAAACAGGGGCTCCCAGAGCTTCAGACTGTCCTTGGAATTGGCCAGCTGGACAATGAACACAGGAATTCTGCTGAGTGTCAAGTCCTTCTCACTAAGACATTCAGAGTCAGGCAGTGGCACAACACAGAAAGCTGCCTAGAAAGAAGATACAGATATTTTTGGAGCTGCTCAGTGACTCCACAGAAGGTGTGTCAGCCCCTTGGAGAGACCCCACTGAAATGTTATGACTTGAATTACAGCTCTCCAAGAAGGTAGGAATAGGCACCATAACATGTCCACAGCACTGATATTAGACCAGGAAAGGGAAACAGTTGTAGAAGTGGAAAACACAGAGTCTAACCAGGTTAACTTCAATCTGGTTAGGATATAACTTGGGAGTAGCTGTATCCTCAGAGAGGATGAGATAGGGGAGTTGTGCTGTGGAAATACTTGCTGAGTGTTGCAGATGTGGAAGTTATCAATGTGGAAAATGCCAGGTTGATCAAGTACAAAGCTGTGGCTGCTGGAAAGGTGAGAGGCTGGGGGAGCTGCACCCAGCAGTGGGAACATCTCTGCTCCAGAGGGAGGCTCAGACCTGTGCCTTAGAGAGGAGGTACCAGCCCTGTGCAGACAGAGGACAGACACAACTCTGAGCTCATGGGTGTGATCCACATTCCATCTCAGCCACACACAGGTGGGAAACCAATATTTATGAACCTAAGAGGAAATAATACCTGTTTTTAGAACTGTCACAGCAAGATCATCATCACTTTAGCAGCCTTTGCAAAGCTCAGTACCTGTCCTCTGCCTGCTCATGATAAATTTTGTGTGCCTTATTTTGGAAAAGATAAGCATTCAAAGAGGAGAAAAAAAATCTTGTTTTGGTGATTCTGTGGAGAGCACAGGACCTTACAGAGAGCTGCATCAATTGCTGTCTGCCTTTATTCTGGCCAGGTTTTGGACACATTGCTATGGCTAAAGCTAAAACAGTGTGGCATGAAGGTCTATTGGTAATGCTGCCTGTTTGCCCCACACCTGCATGTAAGTCTGCTTGACTTAGGCAGGAAGTGAAACAGTAATTCATATACTTGGTAATGTAATTTTACAAAAAAAAAAAAAAAAAAACAAAAAAAAAAGAAGCAAAACTGGTCTGCATTTACTTCAAGGACTCATGCTGCTAGGGGAGATGTGTTAGAACCACAGAACTTGCCATCAAGCAGGAGAATCCAAACCATGTATTTCAAACTGTTTAAAATGCCCCAACTTCTCCATCTCCAGTCTTGTTCTAAGGTGAACAGTAATGAAATAACCTGATTTTATTAACACTCTGTTGACATCAGTATCACTTTGGTAATTTCTGACTCATTCCCTTATATACACAACAAATCTTATTGTTCTAAAGGCAAAAAAAGGTTACTTGGGCTTATTACCCAGCAGACTTTCACATTAGTCTGTGTGACTAATAGCATCTCTAAAATCAACCAAATAAAACAGCCAAACCCCAAACAACAATTTCCCTAAATATATTATTTTCTATTTCTATATCCCTACTGCACACTTTCTTTTGTATTCTACTTTGACATTTCACCTGTGCTCTGAAACATTCTGATATACTGCATATTTACACACAATTTTTTTCAAGGGGTGACAGGGTGATATTTTCAAGCGGAAGGAACTACACTCATCTCTTATGAGAGAACAAATTTAGGATCCAATCAAACACACACAAGTAATTCAAAACCATGGAAAACACTCTGTAGGTGTCATTCAGGAGCACTTCCATCCACCTGTTTCACATCACAACAGTCCCTAACCTATCTGAATCTCTCTATTGAGAGCCGGGTCTGGAAATTATTAACACAAAACTGGTAGAGCCATCTGTGAACTGCTCCAAATTGCACACCAGAACAGGTTCCAGTACCTCAGGGAAGTGTTAACAGCCCAGAGAGTCATCCAGACATCAGGCTTGACTTCATTGCAACTTGACAGCAGCAGAGTCACCCCACCATCAAAAGCATATTCTCAAATCTATGCAAAAGCCACACTTATTATTATGCTTCCAGTTCTCTGGACATATATGTATACATCATACAAATTACTCTCACAGATGGTACATTTATTATCCCTTTGGACAGAGGCCATAGAGGTCCTGAATAAACATGATTTCCTATTAGTCACAGTTAAAGGACACTAATGAGTTATGCTGTAAATTTGGTTGTAGCAGAAAGTAACAGCCAAGTGCCTTTCCAAGTGGCTGAGAACACAGTGTATGGGTGTATTCTTCCTCCTAACACCAATATCCATCAACATATTTTTAATAATTGATTTTTTTGCTGATCTACTTTTTAATCCATCCCTACAAAGAAAATTATTTCCTTTTCTGTAATGCCTTGTGCTGTTCCCAGGAGCAGCTTTTGGAACACACACATCATGTCTGTCCCCTGGTCAAAATAAAGACTAATCTTACAGCAAGCAGAGACAGGGTGGAGGGTCACTTGTGCTGAAGGGAGTCACAATTTACTTTTCAGCTGCAAGACTCCATTCCTACCATGACTACAAGCCTTTATAAACCTGAGCTCTGGATCTTGCCCTCTCTGCTTTTTATAGTTCATACACTCATTTGTCATGAGGTAATTTAAAAACCATGTGGTATGTGGACTCGGCAAAGAAACCAAATGGCACACTTGGTATAGGAGAAAGGGTTTAATACATTGCTAAAATGTATAAAATCGGATTTGATTTTTTGCCAAAAAGATACGCTAAAGGCACTGTTCATGTGTACAGCTACAGATTCTGATAGAAAGTGGCCTTAGCACAAGTGACACCACATGAAACCATGAACTCATTCTGCAGCCATCTCCCTTCACAAGTCACTCACTGCTGGCTCTTGGTGGAACAGAGGCACAGCTGCAGAGCTCAGGGTTCATCTCCATAAGACCTTGATGGAAGTTACACTTTTAGCTCCATTTTCCTCTCTGGCAATTAGCAAAACTGATTTTAACATCTACCAAAGACCTACTGAAATTAACTTCAATACTTTGATCAGCTCTGGATCAGATGTGGCCTATGAGAGAGAGATACATGAAAGCTCCCTCCCCCTTAAACGTTAGAAAAACTCAAAACAGCAAATGACATGAAAACCTCATTTCTCTTTGAAGTCAGTCTGATTCATCAACCCTGGTGGGAAGACACTCATAAAATTTTAATAGGAATGCCTTTAAACTTATTCCCTTGTTCTACGCAAAAGTCCGTTTGACCTAAACAAAACAGAAGGCAATGAAATCAAGATTTCATATCTCAAAAGTTTGAAGGGCTCAGCTAATTATTCATGTTTACTAAGTCACTACATACAGAGAAGATTATGCACTTTTAGAAAATAGGGTACTAGAGAAATTGCATCAAAAACTTACTATCTTTTAAGAATACTCTGAAGTTATTAATTACTTCCTGAAGTACCTGTCAAATAGAAAAAAATCATCTGGGAAGATGGCTAATTAATGCAATAGTCAGAAGATAGAACTTACCCATTTCCAGTCCATCTGCTGGCCTTGTGTTCCTCTGTCTCACAAGATCTCTGTGTGCAGCCAGTCCATAAAGCTAAAACCTGGAACACACATGGAGATTATTTACCATAAAGAATAATCTCCAGGAGCATATCTTGACCTGCGTATCAGAGCTGTTCTTAGTTACAGGACAGAAGAACAATTCTGCCCTGGTACTCATAATAAACCCTTGTTTATGGAATGCCATTTTCATCCAAGCTATTTTGTAAACAGATGAAACATCAGGGAACAAGTGGTGCTTAAACAGACTACACAAAAGGCTCTGTTTGAAACTTAGTCTTGATTACTTTCATTCTTCAACACAACATTCGAGCACCTTTTAAAAGTTAAGGCTTAAATAGAAGGTAATGGTTGGCTCTGCCAAACATTCCATTTCTCAGCTACTGCTTCAAAATAAAAAACAAATAGAGAGCACTAAATTTAACTCTTGAACCATACTGAGATGTCTGAAATTTTGTTTGATAGAGCAAACTAAACCCTGCTAGGCTGCATTGCTGGTGAACCTGCAGAAACTGAGAGGCTGCCCTTAGGGGAAGGCACCTCTTTCCCAGGTAAAACAAGCTGTTCTCTCAGTTCCTCACCACAGGCTCACAGCTCCTGCCCTGAAAATTTTAATGGCTCTCTGCTGAACTCCTCAACTCACTTCACTTCTCCTTGACTTTGCTGTATTAGGGGAACAAAAACTGCTACCAGACACCAATAAAACAGCCCCAGTTTATCTTCTTTACACTCGCCCCTCAAGTATCCATTTACATTGATAAGAAGAGCGTTCCCCTCAGCTGACTGCTTTCTCTTACTGCAGAATCAATTACATTCTAGTCAATCAGATTAGATTACCAGCACCATACAGTATCATTTCCCTTGGATTAAACAAATGCAACAGATGCACAAGGTGTTGAGCAACCAGGTGAAGCTCCATACTTTTACACTGAAGTGTTCCTTTCTTTCTGCCAAATTTCTAAGTATTCAGAAATTAGGAATTCTATAATTTTTTTGTAGTGAACAGCTACTAAATAAAGTCAACTCTATTTTATACATGGCAAAAGTATTTGAAAATATCCAGTCAGTGTTGCAGCAATCCCCTTGTTAGAGGGCAGAAATGAGCTGAGACACAGAGTTCTTGTTCATCACAGCATGAAAAGGGTCCTGGATTATTCCTCTTTACAGCTCAGCCATCCTGACTCCAACCACTCACTGACTCTGGCTGCAGCAGGCTCCTTTCAGCCTCTGCCTGCAGGCTTTACCCAGTTAGACTGTGACTGCAAATTCCAGCAGGCTCTGACTGCAGCCCCAGACTGACCTCACAGCAGTGATTCTCTCTCC